>LR812524.1:8942832-8977832 GCA_903798195.1 Danio kyathit
TCACTAATGTTGATCCTGGACCATCAATATATAAATTCACTAATGTTGATCCTGGACCATCAAATATATAAATTCACTAATGTTGATCCTGGACCATCAATATATAAATTCACTAATGTTGATCCTGGACCATCAATATATAAATTCACTAATGTTGATCCTGGACCATCAATATATAAATTCACTAATGTTGATCCTGGACCATCAATATATAAATTCACTAATGTTGATCCTGGACCATCAATATATAAATTCACTAATGTTGATCCTGGACCATCAATATATAAATTCACTAATGTTGATCCTGGACCATCAATATATAATTTCACTAATGTTGATCCTGGACCATCAATATATAAATTCACTACTGTTGATCCTGGACCATCAATATATAAATTCACTAATGTTGATCCTGGACCATCAATATATAATTCACTAATGTTGATCCTGGACCATCAATATATAAATTCACTAATGTTGATCCTGGACCATCAATATATAAATTCACTAATGTTGATCCTGGACCATCAATATATAAATTCACTACTGTTGATCCTGGACCATAAATATATAAATTCACTAATGTTGATCCTGGACCATCAATATATAATATCACTAATGTTGATCCTGGACCATCAATATATAAATTCACTAATGTTGATCCTGGACCATCAATATATAAATTCCCTAATGTTGATCCTGGACCATCAATATATAAATTCACTAATGTTGATCCTGGACCATCAATATATAAATTCACTACTGTTGATCCTGGACCATCAATATATAAATTCACTAATGTTGATCCTGGACCATCAATATATAAATTCCCTAATGTTGATCCTGGACCATCAATATATAAATTCACTAATGTTGATCCTGGACCATCAATATATAAATTCACTAATGTTGATCCTGGACCATCAATATATAAATTCACTAATGTTGATCCTGGACCATCAATATATAAAGTCCCTAATGTTGATAGTGGACCATCAATATTTAAATTCAGTGATGTTGTTCCTGGACCATCTATATATAATTTCACTAATGTTGATCCTGGACCATCAATATATATTTTCACTAATGTTGATCCTGGACAATCAATATTTAAATTCACTAATGTTGGTCCTGGACCATCAATATATAAATTCACTACTGTTGATCCTGGACCATCAATATATAAATTAACTAATGTTGATCCTGGACCATCAAATATATAAATTCCCTAATGTTGATCCTGGACCATCAATATATAAATTCACTAATGTTGATCCTGGACCATCAATATATAAATTCACTAATGTTGATCCTGGACTATCAATATATAATTTCACTAATGTTGATCCTGGACCATCAAATATATAAATTCCCTAATGTTGATCCTGGACCCTCAAAAATATAAATTCACTAATGTTGATCCTGGACCATCAATATATAAATTCCCTAATGTTGATCCTGGACCATCAATATATAAATTCACTACTGTTGATCCTGGACCATCAATATATAAGTTCACTACTGTTGATCCTGGACCATCAATATATAATTTCACTAATGTTGATCCTGGACCATCAATATATAAATTCACTAATGTTGATCCTGGACCATCAATATATAATATCACTAATGTTGATCCTGGACCATCAATATATAAATTCACTAATGTTGATCCTGGACCATCAATATATAAATTCACTAATGTTGATCCTGGACCATCAATATATAAATTCACTACTGTTGATCCTGGACCATCAATATATAAATTCACTAATGTTGATCCTGGACCATCAATATATAATTTCACTAATGTTGATCCTGGACCATCAAATATATAAATTCCCTAATGTTGATCCTGGACCCTCAAAAATATAAATTCACTAATGTTGATCCTGGACCATCAATATATAAATTCCCTAATGTTGATCCTGGACCATCAATATATAAATTCACTACTGTTGATCCTGGACCATCAATATATAAATTCACTAATGTTGATCCTGGACCATCAATATATAAATTCACTAATGTTGATCCTGGACCATCAATATATAATTTCACTAATGTTGATCCTGGACCATCAATATATAAATTCACTAATGTTGATCCTGGACCATCAATATATAAATTCACTAATGTTGATCCTGGACCATCAATATATAAATTCACTAATGTTGATCCTGGACCATCAATATATAAATTCACTAATGTTGATCCCTGGACCATCAATATATAAATTCACTAATGTTGATCCTGGACCATCAATATATAAATTCACTAATGTTGATCCTGGACCATCAATATATAAATTCACTAATGTTGATCCTGGACCATCAATATATAAATTCACTAATGTTGATCCTGGACCATCAATATATAAATTCACTAATGTTGATCCTGGACCATCAATATATAAATTCACTAATGTTGATCCTGGACCATCAATATATAAATTCACTAATGTTGATCCTGGACCATCAATATATAATTCACTAATGGTGATCCTGGACCATCAATATATAATTTCACTAATGTTGATCCTGGATCATCAATTTATAAATTCACTAATGTTGATCCTGGACCATCAATATATAAATTCACTAATGTTGATCCTGGACCATCAATATTTAAATTCAGTGATGTTGATCCTGGACCATCAATATATAATTTCACTAATGTTGATCCTGGACGATCAATATATAATTTCACTAATGTTGATCCTGGACCATCAATATATAAATTCACTAATGTTGCTCCTGGACCATCAATATATAAATTCACTAATGTTGATCCTGGACCATCAATATATAAATTCACTAATGTTGATCCTGGACCATCAATATATAAATTCACTAATGTTGATCCTGGACCATCAATATATAAATTCACTAATGTTGATCCTGGACCATCAATATATAAATTCACTAATGTTGATCCTGGACCATAAATATATAAATTCACTAATGTTGATCCTGGACCATCAATATATAAATTCACTAATGTTGGTCCTGGACCATCAATATATAATTTCATTAATGTTGATACTGGACCATCAATATATAAATTCACTAATGTTGATCCTGGACCATCAATATATAAATTCACTAATGTTGGTCCTGGACCAACAATATATAATTTCACTAATGTTGATCCTGGACCATCAATATATAAATTCACTAATGTTGATCCTGGACCATCAATATATAATTTCACTAATGTTTATCCTGGACCATCAATATATAAATTCACTAATGTTGATCCTGGACCATCAATATATAAATTCACAACTGTTGATCCTGGACCATCAATATATAAATTCACTAATGTTGATCCTGGACCATCAATATATAAATTCACTAATGTTGATCCTGGACCATCAATATATAATTCACTAATGTTGATCCTGGACCATCAATATTATAATTTCACTAATGTTGATCCTGGACCATCAATATATAAATTCACTAATGTTGATCCTGGACCATCAATATATAAATTCACTAATGTTGATCCTGGACCATCAAAATATAAATTCACTAATGTTGATCCTGGACCATCAATATATAAATTCACTACTGTTGATCCTGGACCATCAATATATAAATTCACTACTGTTGATCCTGGACCATCAATATATAATTTCACTAATGTTGATCCTGGACCATCAATATATAAATTCACTACTGTTGATCCTGGACCATCAATATATAAATTCACTAATGTTGATCCTGGACCATCAAATATAAATTCACTAATGTTGATCCTGGACCATCAATATATAAATTCACTAATGTTGATCCTGGACCATCAATATATAAATTCACTAATGTTGATCCTGGACCATCAATATATAAATTCACTAATGTTGATCCTGGACCATCAATATATAAATTCACTAATGTTGATCCTGGACCATCAATATATAATTTCACTAATGTTGATCCTGGACCATCAAATATATAAATTCCCTAATGTTGATCCTGGACCATCAATTAAATAAATTCACTAATGTTGATCCTGGACCACCAATATATAAATTCACTAATGTTGATCCTGGACCACTCAATATATAAATTCACTAATGTTGATCCTGGACCATCAATATATAAATTCACTAATGTTGATCCTGGACCATCAATATATAATTTCACTAATGTTGATCCTGGACCATCATTATATAAATTCACTAATGTTGATCCTGGACCATCAATATATAAATTCACTAATGTTGATCCTGGACCATCAATATATAAATTCACTAATGTTGGTCCTGGACCATCAATATATAATTTCACTAATGCTGATCCTGGACCATCAATATATAAATTCACTAATGTTGATCCTGGACCATCAATATTAAAATTCACTAATGTTGATCCTGGACCATCAATATATAATTCACTAATGTTGATCCTGGACCATCAATATATAAATTCACTAATGTTGATCCTGGACCATCAATATATAAATTCACTAATGTTGATCCTGGACCATCAATATATAAATTCACTAATGTTGATCCTGGACCATCAATATATAAATTCACTAATGTTGATCCTGGACCATCAATATATAATTCACTAATGTTGATCCTGGACCATCAATATATAAATTCACTAATGTTGATCCTGGACCATCAATATATAAATTCACTAATGTTGATCCTGGACCATCAATATATAAATTCACTAATGTTGATCCTGGACCATCAATATATAAATTCCCTAATGTTGATCCTGGATCATCAATATAAAATTCACTAATGTTGATCCTGGACCATCAATATATAAATTCACTAATGTTGATCCTGGACCATCAATATATAAATTCACTAATGTTGATCCTGGACCATCAATATATAAATTCACTAATGTTGATCCTGGACCATCAATATATAATTTCACTAATGTTGATCCTGGACCATTAATATTTAATTTCACTAATGTTGATCCTGGACCATCAATATATAAATCCACTACTGTTGATCCTGGACCATCAATATATAAATTCACTAATGTTGATCCTGGACCATCAATATATAAATTCACTAATGTTGATTCTGGACCATGAATATATAAATTCCCTAATGTTGATCCTGGACCATCAATATATAAATTCACTAATGTTGATCCTGGATCAACAATTTATAAACTCGCTAATGTTGATCCTGAACCATCAATATATAAATTCACTAATGTTGATCCTGGACCATCAATATATATATTCACTAATGTGATCCTGGACCATCAAATTATATAAATTCACTAATGTTGATCCTGGACCATCAAATATATAAATTCACTAATGTGATCCTGGACTATCAATTCAAAAATTTACTAATGTTGATCCTGGACCATCAATATATAAATTCACTAATGTTGATCCTGGACCATCAATATATAAATTCACTAATGTTGATCCTGGACCATGAAATATATAAATTCCCTAATGTTGATCCTGGACCATCAATATATAAATTCACTAATGTTGGTCCTGGACCATCACTATATAAATTCACTAATGTTGATCCTGGACCATCAAATATATAAATTCACTAATGTTGATCCTGGACCATCAATATATAAATTCACTAATGTTGATCCTGGACCATCAATATATAAATTCACTAATGTTGATCCTGGACCATCAACTATATAAATTCACTAATGTTGATCCTGGATCAACAATTTATAAATTCGCTAATGTTGATCCTGAACCATCAATATATAAATTCACTAATGTTGATCCTGGACCATCAATATATATATTCACTAATGTGATCCGGGACCATCAAATTATATAAATTTACTAATGTTGATCCTGGACCATCAAATATATAAATTCACTAATGTGATCCTGGACTATCAATTCATAAATTCACTAATGTTGATCCTGGACCATCAATATATAAATTCACTAATGTTGATCCTGGACCATCAATATATAAATTCACTAATGTTGATCCTGGACCATCAATATATAAATTCACTAATGTTGATCCTGGACCATCAATATATAATTTCACTAATGTTGATCCTGGACCATCAATATATAAATTCACTACTGTTGATCTTGGACCATCAATATATAAATTCACTAATGTTGATCCTGGACCATCAATATATAATTTCACTAATGTTGATCCTGGACCATTAATATTTAATTTCACTAATGTTGATCCTAGACCATCAATATATAAATTCACTACTGTTGATCCTGGACCATCAATATATAAATTCACTAATGTTGATCCTGGACCATCAATATATAAATTCACTAATGTTGATCATGGACCATGAAATATATAAATTCCCTAATGTTGATCCTGGACCATCAATATATAAATTCACTAATGTTGATCCTGGACCATCAATATATAAATTCACTAATGTTGATCATGGACCATGAAATATATAAATTCCCTAATGTTGATCCTGGACCATCAATATAAAAATTCACTAATGTTGATCCTGGACCATCAATATATAAATTCACTAATGTTGATCCTGGATCAACAATTTATAAACTCGCTAATGTTGATCCTGAACCATCAATATATAAATTCACTAATGTTGATCCTGGACCATCAATATATATATTCACTAATGTGATCCTGGACCATCAAATTATATAAATTCACTAATGTTGATCCTGGACCATCAAATATATAAATTCACTAATGTGATCCTAGACTATCAATTCAAAAATTTACTAATGTTGATCCTGGACCATCAATATATAAATTCACTAATGTTGATCCTGGACCATCAATATATAAATTCACTAATGTTGATCCTGGACCATGAAATATATAAATTCCCTAATGTTGATCCTGGACCATCAATATATAAATTCACTAATGTTGGTCCTGGACCATCACTATATAAATTCACTAATGTTGATCCTGGACCATCAAATATATAAATTCACTAATGTTGATCCTGGACCATCAATATATAAATTCACTACTGTTGATCCTGGACCATCAATATATAAATTCACTAATGTTGATCCTGGACCATCAACTATATAAATTCACTAATGTTGATCCTGGATCAATCAATTATAAATTCCCTAATGTTGATCCTGGACCATCAATATATAAATTCACTAATGTTGATCCTGGACCATCAATATATAAATTCACTAATGTTGATCCTGGACCATCAATATATAAAATCACTAATGTTGATCCTGGACCATCAAATATATAAATTCACTAATGTTGATCCTGGACCATCAATTCATAAATTCACTAATGTTGATCCTGGACCATCAATATATAAATTCACTAATGTTGATCCTGGACCATCAATATATAAATTCACTAATGTTGATCCTGGACCATCAATATTAAATTCACTAATGTTGATCCTGGACCATCAATATATAATTTCACTAATGTTGATCCTGGACCATCAATATATAAATTCACTACTGTTGATCTTGGACCATCAATATATAAATTCACTAATGTTGATCCTGGACCATCAATATATAATTTCACTAATGTTGATCCTGGACCATTAATATTTAATTTCACTAATGTTGATCCTAGACCATCAATATATAAATTCACTACTGTTGATCCTGGACCATCAATATATAAATTCACTAATGTTGATCCTGGACCATCAATATATAAATTCACTAATGTTGATCATGGACCATGAAATATATAAATTCCCTAATGTTGATCCTGGACCATCAATATAAAAATTCACTAATGTTGATCCTGGACCATCAATATATAAATTCACTAATGTTGATCCTGGATCAACAATTTATAAACTCGCTAATGTTGATCCTGAACCATCAATATATAAATTCACTAATGTTGATCCTGGACCATCAATATATATATTCACTAATGTGATCCTGGACCATCAAATTATATAAATTCACTAATGTTGATCCTGGACCATCAAATATATAAATTCACTAATGTGATCCTGGACTATCAATTCATAAATTCACTAATGTTGATCCTGGACCATCAATATATAAATTCACTAATGTTGATCCTGGACCATCAATATATAAATTCACTAATGTTGATCCTGGACCATCAATTATATAAATTCACTAATGTTGATCCTGGACCATCAATATATAAATTCACTAATGTTGATCCTGGACCATCAATTTATAAATTCACTAATGTTGATCCTGGACCATCAATATATAAATTCACTAATGTTGATCCTGGACCATCAATATATATAATTCACTAATGTTGATCCTGGACCATCAATATATAAATTCACTAATGTTGATCCTGGACAATCAATATATAATTTCACTAATGTTGATCCTGGACCATCAATATATATATTCACTAATGTTGATCCTGGACCATCAATAAATAAATTCACTAATGTTGATCCTGGACCATCAATATATAAATTCACTAATGTTGATCCTGAACCAATAATATATAACTTCACTAATGTTGATCCTGGATTAACAATTTATAAACTCGCTAATGTTGATCCTGAACCATCAATATATAATATCATTAATGTTGATCCTGGACCATCATTTTATAAATTCCCTAATGTTGATCCTGGACCATCAAAAATATAAATTCACTAATGTTGATCCTGGACCATGAATATATAAATTCACTAATGTTGATCCTTGACCATCAATATATAAATTCACTAATGTTGATCCTGGACCATGAATATATAAATTCACTAATGTTGATCCTGGACCATGAATATATAATTTCACTAATGTTGATCCTAGACCATCAAATAAATAAATTCACTAATGTTGATCCTGGACCATCAATATATAAATTCCCTAATAATGATCCTGGACCATCAATATATAAATTCCCTAATGTTGATCCTGGAACATCAATATATAAATTCCCTAATGTTGATCCTGGACCATCAATATATGAAATCACTAATGTTGATCCTGGATCATCAATTTTTTGAATTCACTAATGTTGATCCTGGACCATCAATATATAAATTCACTAATGTTGATCCTGGACCATCAATATATAAATTCACTAAAGTTGATCCTGGACCATCAATATATAAATTCACTAAAGTTGATCGTGGACCATCAATATATAATATCACTAATGTTGATCCTGGACCATCAATGTATTAATTCACTAATGTTGATCCTGGACCATCAATTTATAAATTCACTAATGTTGATCCTGGACCATCAATATATAAATCTAATGTTGATCCTGGACAATCAATATATATATTCACTAATGTTGATCCTGGACCATCAATATATATATTCACTAATGTTGATCCTGGACCATCAATAAATAAATTCACTAATGTTGATCCTGGACCATCAATATATAAATTCACTAATGTTGATCCTGAACCATTAATATATAATATCACTAATGTTGATCCTGGACCATCATTTTATAAATTCCCTAATGTTGATCCTGGACCATCAAAAATATAAATTCACTAATGTTGATCCTGGACCATGAATATATAAATTCACTAATGTTGATCCTGGACCATCAATATATAATTTCACTAATGTTGATCCGAGACCATCAAATAAATAAATTCACTAATGTTGATCCTGGACCATCATTTTATAAATTCCCTAATGTTGATCCTGGACCATCAATATATAAATTCCCTAATGTTGATCCTGGATCATCAATTTTTTGAATTCACTAATGTTGATCCTGGACCATCAATATATAAATTTCACTAATGTTGATCCTGGACCATCAACTATATAAATTCATTAATGTTGATCCTGGACCATCAAATCATAAACTCACTAATGTTGATCCTGAACCATCAATAAATAAATTCACTAATGTTGATCCTGGACCATCAATAAATAAATTCACTAATGTTAATCCTGAACCATCAATATATAAATTCACTAATGTTGATCCTGGACCATCAATATATAAATTCACTAATGTTGATCCTGGACCATCATTTATAAATTCCCTAATGTTGATCCTGGACCATCATTTATAAATTCCCTAATGTTGACCCTGGACCATCAAAAATATAAATTCACTAATGTTGATCCTGGACCATGAATATATAAATTCACTAATGTTGATCCTGGACCATCAATATATATATATTCACTAATGTTGATCCTGGACCATCAATATATATATTCACTTATGTTGATCCTGGACCATCAAATAAATAAATTCACTAATGTTGATCCTGGACCATCATTTTATAAATTCCCTAATGTTGATCCTGGACCATCAATATATAAATTTCACTAATGTTGATCCTGGACCATCAACTATATAAATTCATTAATGTTGATCCTGGACCATCAAATCATAAATTCACTAATGTTGATCCTGAACCATCAATAAATAAATTCACTAATGTTGATCCTGGACCATCAATATATAAATTCACTAATGTTGATCCTGGACCATCAATATATAAATTCACTAATGTTGATCCTGGACCATCAATATATAAATTCACTAATATTGATCCTGGACCATCAATATATAAATTCCCTAAAGTTGATCCTTGACTATAAATTTATAAATTCACTAATGTTGATTCTGCACCATCAAATCATTAATTCACTAATGTTGATCCTGGACCATCAATATATAAATTCACTAATGTTGATCCTGGACCATCAATATATATATTCACTAATGTTGATCCTGGACCATCAATATATATATCCACTAATGTTGATCCTGGACCATCAATATAAAAATTCACTAATGTTGATCCTGGACCATCAATATATATATATATTCACTAATGTTGATCCTGGACCATCAATATAAAAATTCACTAATGTTGATCCTGGACCATCAATATATATATTCACTAATGTTGATCCTGGACCATCAATATATATATTCACTAATGTTGATCCTGGACCATCAATATAAAAATTCACTAATGTTGATCCTGGACCATCAATATATATATATTCACTAATGTTGATCCTGGACCATCAATATATAAATTCCCTAATGTTGATCCTGGACCATCAATATATATATTTACTAATGTTGATCCTGGACCATCAATATATAAATTCATTAATGTTAATCCTGGACCATCAAATATATAAATTCCCTAATGTTGATCCTGGACCATCAAATATATAAATTCCCTAATGTTGATCCTGGACCATCAATATATAAATTCACTAATGTTGATCCTGGACCATCAAATCATAAATTCACTAATGTTGATCCTGGACCATCAAATCATAAATTCACTAATGTTGATCCTGGACCATAAATATATAAATTCACTAATGTTGATCCTGGACCATCAAATCATAAATTCACTAATGTTGATCCTGGACCATCAATATATAAATTCACTAATATTGATCCTGGACCATCAATATATAAATTCCCTAAAGTTGATCCTTGACTATAAATTTATAAATTCACTAATGTTGATTCTGCACCATCAAATCATTAATTCACTAATGTTGATCCTGGACCATCAATATATAAATTCACTAATGTTGATCCTGGACCATCAATATATATATTCACTAATGTTGATCCTGGACCATCAATATATATATTCACTAATGTTGATCCTGGACCATCAATATAAAAATTCACTAATGTTGATCCTGGACCATCAATATATATATATATTCACTAATGTTGATCCTGGACCATCAATATAAAAATTCACTAATGTTGATCCTGGACCATCAATATATATATTCACTAATGTTGATCCTGGACCATCAATATATATATTCACTAATGTTGATCCTGGACCATCAATATATAAATTCCCTAATGTTGATCCTGGACCATCAATATATAAATTCACTAATGTTGATCCTGGACCATCAATATATATATATTCACTAATGTTGATCCTGGACCATCAATATATAAATTCCCTAATGTTGATCCTGGACCATCAATATATATATTTACTAATGTTGATCCTGGACCATCAATATATAAATTCATTAATGTTAATCCTGGACCATCAAATATATAAATTCCCTAATGTTGATCCTGGACCATCAAATATATAAATTCCCTAATGTTGATCCTGGACCATCAATATATAAATTCACTAATGTTGATCCTGGACCATCAAATCATAAATTCACTAATGTTGATCCTGGACCATCAAATCATAAATTCACTAATGTTGATCCTGGACCATAAATATATAAATTCACTAATGTTGATCCTGGACCATCAAATCATTAATTCACTAATGTTGATCCTGGACCATCAATATATAAATTCACTAATGTTGATCCTGGACCATCAATATATAAATTCACTAATGTTGATCCTGGACCATCAATATATAAATTCACTAATGTTGATCCTGGACCATTAATATATAAATTCCCTAATGTTGATCCTGGATCAACAATTTATAAACTCGCTAATGTTGATCCTGAACCATCAATATATAAATTCATTAATGTTAATCCTGGACCATCAAATATATAAATTCCCTAATGTTGATCCTGGACCATCAATATCTAAATTCCCTAATGTTGATCCTGGACCATCAATATCTAAATTCACTAATGTTGATCCTGGACCATCAAATCATAAATTCACTAATGTTGATCCTGGACCATAAATATATAAATGCACTGATGTTGATCCTGGACCATCAAATATATAAATTCACTAATGTGATCCTGGACCATCAATATATAAATTCACTAATGTTGATCCTGGACCATCAATATATAAATTCACTAATGTTGATCCTGGACCATCAATACATAAATTCACCAATGTTGATCCTGGACCATCAATATATAAATTCACTAATGTTGATCCTGGACCATCAATATATAAATTCACTAATGTGATCCTGGACCATCAATATATAAATTCACTAATGTTGATCCTGGACCATCAATATATAAATTCACTAATGTGATCCTGGACCATCAATATATAAATTCACTAATGTTGATCCTGGACCATCAATATATAAATTCACTAATGTTGATCCTGGACCATCAAATTCATACAAATGTACAAATACTTGTACGTATTCACAATGAGTCTGTGTTGTGATATAAATTGGCATTAATTTAATACAGCTGGCTGATTTTGGCGAGATAATTTTAACCGTTTTTAATACTTGTTATTTGTATTTGTAATATTTGTTGTACTTTATGTTTCTTTTACCTTTGTTTCACTTTGAATTACCATCATGTTTGAAATGTGCTACATTATATAAATAAAATTTCCTTGCTTTGGCTTACTCTGGACAGCTAATGAGCTCAGGCAGTCTTTTAAAATCATTTTATTACAATTATTATTACTATTAATAATATTATTTGGAATTTAAAAGCATCTATGATGGCTTGAGCCAGGATGATGGCTCTTTGTGGTTTTCGGTATCTGCCATACAGCAAAATGGGGGTCAGGGGAGAAATAGGTCTATTAATATTTCACGATGAAAAAGCTTCATCCCGCTCTATTTCAGCCAGTAGCCACGAGTAGCCTAGTTCCCGCAGCGCTGCTCCCATTTATCAATTAGTGGACCTTTTTCTTTTTTTTTTTTAAGGGGCATAACATTAAACCTAAAAAGAGCTTATCTCATATGTGACAAAGTGTCCCTCGCTGTGCTCATGGCTGGAGCTTGAAAGAACCTGTAATAGTTAAGTGACACGTTTGAACATGGGAAATTAATATCTCATGCTGGAATGTTTTATCAGTATTTAAATGAGCCTCGCATTCGCATAACTACATGTAATATTGCTGATTTTTTTATGGAAATGCTGTCAGATTGAGTTATTTTTTTCAAATTTCAGCATTCGTGATTTTAGGAATTTCATTAAATAGTTATTTTTGAATGAGGTCAGTCTTATATTAATGCAATCTTGCACATCCAGAACACTACTTTTGAGGAAATGGGAATCTGTATTATTTATTTTTGTTAATAATTAAGCACTGTGACCGACTCTTATAAGTGTACAAAATCAAGCCCAAATGGAGTTACAAAATATATATATTTTATTAGCTCACGTAGCTTATTAGCAGGCATATTTCGGCTAAATACTTCATCGTTATCTGCACACACCTTAACTAAAATGAACTCTTGTTGTAAAGTGTTACTGCTAAAGCCTAATAGTTGACTCCTTATGGCTTCATACACTGTAAAAAAATATCTGTAAATGTCTGTTTTTTTTTTTTCACTTACTTAAGCTTTTGAATTGCATTATGGGACCTTGATCTTTCTTCCAACATCTTTTAACCTTGAAAAGTTTAAAAAAGTGATTTTTATGAACATTTTTATTAGTTTAAAGTATTCTGGGTTGTATAGTGTCTGGGTTGGTGTTGTATATTAACTAAACCTGGTAATAAACTGCCAGTACATTTTCTGTTATTGTACAAACTATATATATATATATATATATATATATATATATATATATATATATATATATATATATATATATATATATATATATATATATATATATATATATATATATATATTCTATTTATTTTTTAATCTGTTTATTAAACTTTTACAGATATAACAAAGTAATTTTACAGAGAAATTTAAACAAATATTATTCCCACCCCTACCCTCTAAAAAAGTAATAATAAAAATACTAATGATAATTGAAAAAAAAGATAAAAAAAAACTAAAATAAATAACAAAATAAAAAAACAAATTAATAATGATAAAAAAACATCTGTCCAGAATACACCTATATATTATTTCTTATAGATTATATTATTTCAAACTTCTAAAAATCAATAAAAGTCAGTTTGTTAAACTTTAAAGTTGAATTTTCAACATCAAGTCAACAGACGCTGTCGACCAATTGCAACAGGCTGTCATCGCTCCAATCAGCGCAGATTAGCTTCGCGCTAAGGAGGGGTTTGGGAACAAATGAATCACTGAACGATTCATATGGGAGTCGCTGGGAAAATTAGGTAAAAATAAATGCAGATTATAAGGCCATGAAAGTGTTTTTTGACCTTGCATGCATATTAGACTGTTGTTGGAGACCCTTACAACCAAAATATGATCCTATTTAATGTATAACAGATATTTTTACAGTTTTATACTGTATAAGATAAAATAATATATTTTGATCTCCATGGAGGATGGAAAATCATACAATTGCACATAATAGATGACTAACATTATCACTTGAAATTGACTTTTGTTATTAAGACATGAATGATAAGAGATGGAGACAAATAAGTCAATGTACCGCATTCAAAGTGGCTTGTAAAGTCATGCTCTCTGCAAACACTTTTTAAAGAGCTTAGCGCAGAAGCATCATGCTAATCCGTTCTCCTGCCAAATTAAATGGAGATCTTAATAAGACAACACCTCAGAGGTATTTCTACTTACTTAATAAAACATGTTTGGAGTTTTTTTTTTTTTTTGAGAGAGAGAGAGAGAGAGAGAGAGATCTAGAGTCATACCAATGGATTAAATAATCCAGGATTACAGAGAAAACTGACAGCTCATGAAACAGAAAGAGAGAGGAGTCACTTATTTTATTATTTGAAAAAGTAGTGTTTTGCTGCAATAAAGGGTTTTATTTTTTTATAAACAAATAAATTATGAATAAATAAATGTATTTATTTTTATATATACCTTATTACTATATATATATATATATATATATATATATATATATATATATATATATATATATATATATATATATATATATATATATATATATATATATATATATACATATACATATATATATATATATATATATACACACACACACACACACAAACACACTTTATTAGTTACACCTTTTCAACAGCTTGTTAACGCAATCACATGGCAGCAACTCAATGCATTTAGGCACATAGACATGGTCAAGACGATCTGCTGCAGTTCAAACTGAGCATCAGAATGGGGAAGAAAGGTGATTTAAGTGACTTTGAATGTGGCATGGTTGTTGGTGCCAGGCAGGCTGGTCTGAGTATTTCAGAAACTGCTGATCTACTGGAATTTTAACACACAACCATCTTTAGGGTTAACAGAGAATGGTCAGAAAAAGAGAAAATATCCAGTGAGCGGCAGTTCTGTGGGCGCAAATGCCTTGTTGATGCCAGAGGTCAGAGGAGAATGACCAGACTGGTTTGAGCTGATAGAAAGGCGACAGTAACTTAAATAACCACTCATTACAACTGAGCTATGCAGAAGACCTGGATCCATACTGCCTTGTATCAATGGTTCAGGCTGGTGGTAGTGGTTTAATGGTGTGGGGGATATTTTCTTGGCACACATATATATATTTTTTTGCATCTATTTATTTTATTTATTCATTAAATTACTTATTTGATAGCCACGTGCCACACACACACACACACACACACACACACACACACACACACACACACACACACACACACACACACACACACACACACACATATATATATATTATGGCAAGCTCAGGCTGTTTTAGTTTTATTTCAGTTAATCTTTCATTTAATGTGTTATTAGCATCTAACAAACAGTGTAATTCTTGTTTACATTTACAGTTTTTCTCAGTCACTTTGGTGCATTTCTCTCAACACTATTTACATTTGCACAACAGTTAATGCATTTCTCAAAACAATTAGTGCAAACTGCAAAACCTAGCTAATAACCTGAAAAAGCGTATCACTTGCTCAACATGGAGAGCTCATTCCTCATAAGCAAGTATTGATGTCAATGAAAGTGTCAGTGTCATCAAGATGAAAAGTCCTGCCACCATTGTTTATGAACAAGATAGTCAAATGGCTTTGTCATGTTTTCATCATGACACTTTACTCTGTACATTTTTTCCAATACAAAACAGTCAGATTTTGGTGACACTTCCTGAAAATGCTCAAGACAGCACTATATACTATTTGCACAGTCATTTGAAAACTACAGTAAAGTTAGACATCACTGCATTTAGTGAGGTATCTGAGTACAAGACACTGAATATGAATGTTTCACATTTTTACTGCATTTGCTCTTTACAATTCTAATTTATTCACAGCATTGTGCAAAAGAATAAATACAGCCTTATTTACAACAAACAAACTTCCTTTGGGTAGAGCTGAGCACAACTGTACACATTGTATTGCAGTACATATTGGAACTGAACCTACAACATACACAAGTCTGTAAACCATTCATCAAATTGTTCAATTTAGAAGACATTTTCAGTGAATGTTTTTTTTAAAGTTTTTAAATAAAATGTGCTTGACAGATTTTGACAACTAATTCAACATTTGTGTATGTAATGACTCAAGTAATGAAATGAGGACTATTAGTTTTATATGGAATGACTATTCAGCAGACACAAGTTTAGTTCATTTTGACTGACATGACATAAGCAAATTATAATGTTACAAACGGCAGAGAGTTGTAGGAAAGCAATTGATGCATTTCCAAAAGCATTTGCAATTTGCTGGAAAGAATGAGAAACTGCTACTATGTGCACAATTGACTAATTGTTTTGAGAAATGCATTAACTGTTGTGCAAATGTAAATAGTGTTGTGAGAAATGCACCAAAGCCACTGAGAAAAACTGTAAGATCAATATAATAATTATATATATATATATTAGGTTTCATTAATAAAACGTTGTCTTTTGTTTTTATGTTTGTTTTATGTTTGTTCATTTTGTTGCATGATTCAATAAAATAAAAACAACTGAAGTGGTATTTTCTTTGATAAATTACACTGCGTACATTTGCAGTTTATCTCTTCGTTATTTTTATTCTTTATAATCATTTATTCATTTTCCTTCGGCTTAGTCACCACAGCAAAATAAACTGCCAACTCACTTTAGCATATGTTTTACTTCCAGCTGCTCATATGCATTATATTATTTGGATTGAAAAAACTAAGAAAACATATTTTAAAAGGTTACAAAAATTGTCAAAAAAGTATATGTGAACTGCATTAATCACCTGTAAATGTTACTTCAATAAATGAACGAATGAACAATTGCTAAATAGATAGATAGACAGACAGACAGACAGACAGACAGACAGACAGACAGACAGACAGACAGACAGACAGACAGACAGACAGACAGACAGACAATCAGACAGACAGACAGACAATCAGACAGACAGACAGACAGACAGACAGACAGACAGACAGACAGACAGACAGACAGACAGACAGACAGACAGACAGACAGACAGACAGACAGACAGACAGACAGACAGACAGACAGACAGACAGACAGACAGACAGACAGACAGACAGACAGACAGACAGACAGACAGACAGACAGACAGACAGACAGATAGATAGATAGATAGATAGATAGATAGATAGATAGATAGATAGATAGATAGATAGATAGATAGATAGATTTTTGAAAATTAGATAAAAATTGAATCTTGTCAAATTGTTCTGTATATTTTGCTCACCAAAAGATATATCTGTTAATAAATGCAAAGCTTTAACAGTTAATACTGAGACTCATTTTAACAATGTTAGATAAACATGGATAACAAAAAGAGTGAAAACCTACTGGGATTAAAATAATAGAGGAATGAAGCCAGGCAGATCTGAATATGATATGGAGAAGCTATAGTGATTTGAGCTCCGTTGTATTATTGTATTTTTAATTTGCAGAGTCTATCAAAGGATTATTACTCCCTGCTGAAGCTTAAAAAGACAAGTTTCATTTACACGATTTTCAGCAGAAAACAGTCAAATACTAAAACAGATCATGCATTTTTAAAAAGCAGGCATAATTTACATTGAGTGGAAGTCAATGGAGAAAACTATTTGCTCTGAGTGTAAAAATACAATATCAGACACACACTGTGCAAATGCTGAGAAGTAATATCCACACAGAAATCTTAAATATGCAGCCTTGTTCATGCAAATCACAAAAAAAATCTGAACTATAAATATATTGCTTAAAAAATAATTCTAAATTCTGATGAATAATAGATTTCACACCACTGCTATAATGAAAACTGCATGTCTTGCTTTTGCCAAGTACGATGTGATCCTGGATTAACACCTATGTTGATCCTGGAACATCATTTTTGTTGGAAAATGTAATCCATACCCATTCCTTACCCCTAAACCCAACCATAACTGTAAATTATCCCCAAAATCAGAGGGGAATAATAGTTGGATAACTATCATGTTGAAGGGCATAAACCTAATCGTAAGCCTAAACTTAACATAAACATATCCCTTAATTCTGATTGGCGGATTGGAATGTTGTTCCAGGATCAACATAGATGTTAATCCAGAAACATGTCCTACTTGGTGAAATCAGGTTGACAAATGAAACTGAGGGGGATTCTATCATTTGAATCACTTTCACAATAATAGCATAGACAGCCAATCAGAATCCATCCTGTTTTTAAAAGATGTCAAAATGGTAGAACGCTTATAATAAGTGTCCTTAATGTCGAGCATGCGAATGTGTACTTTATTTAATTATGTATTTTTGTATAAATGCACACAGATTCTCTAAATAAAATATAAAATGTAGAAAACAACTATAGTTACATATATTTCTTTATACGGGGGGAATAAGCATTGAACACAATTTGACTCAGAAAACATATTTCTAAAGGTGCTTTTGACTTGAAATTTTCACTGGATGTTGGTAATAGCCAAAGAAATCTGTACAGTTGAAGTCAGAATTATTAGCCCCCCTGAATTATTAGCCCCCCTGTTTATTTTTTTCCCAGTTTTCTGTTTAACAGAGAGAAGAGTTTAACACATTTCTAAACATAATAGTTTTAATAACTCATTTCTAATAACTGATTTATTTTATCTTTGTCATGATGACAGTAAATAATATTTTACTAAATATTTTTCAAGACACTTCTATACAGCTTAAAGTGACATTTAAAGGCTTAACTAGGTTAATTAGGTTAACTGGGCAGGTTAGGGTAATTAGGCAAGTTATTGTATAATGATGGTTTGTTCTGTAGACAGTCGAAAATCCAAATCATTTTGTCCTTAAAATGGTGTTTAAAAAAATTAAAACTGCTTTAATTCTACTCCAAATAAAACAACCAAGACTGTCTCCAGAAGAAAAAATATTATCAGACATACTGTGAAAATTTCTTTGCTCTGTTAAACATCTTTTGGGAAATATTTAAAAAAGAGAACTAAATTCAAAGGGGGGCTAATAATTCTGACTTCAACTGTATGCAAAGAAAGCAAATCTAATTAGTTTACAAATGAAGTTAGGTGAAATAAAACGAAATGACACAGAGAAAAAGTATTGAACACATGAAGAAAGAGAGGTGTAGAAAGACAGGGAAAGCCCAGACAGCAGCTGAAATCTTTCAGTAATTATTCAGCAAACCTTCGCCCTTCCTCATTGTAAACTAAAACTACACACTTATTATTATTATTATTATTATTATTTTAATACAGTATTTTTTTACGTGATGTACATTGTTACCGTACATCTGCTGTGAACGTTTTGGTCGATCAGATCACAAATAGTCCTGTAGACTTATTCCTGTTGTCTTTTTTGCCAAATTTTCACAGATGTTTTATGGGAACGATCTGTAGTTTCAACTCTATCTCAATGCAGTGTGTAACTTTTTGATTTATTGGTTAATTCGTACAAATTTGTATGATCTCAATTGTATAATTTCGTATGACATCTTTTAAAAATTGTACATTTACGACTAAACGAATTATGATGAGTTCAGACTGCAGGATTTTCAAAGTATTCACGTCACAGATGTTTTCACACTGCATGACTATCTGGGGTAGCATTCCATTGCTGCTGTGTTTACACTGCAAGATGAATCAGCGACAGGGGGTTTCACACGGCATGACTTTACAATAGGAAGAATCGCCAACAACTTTGTCTTAGTCCACAAACTACGTCTCACAAACAAACACACTCGAGAAGTGACATGAAAACAGCGTGAGGTCACGTAGAATATCTTTTGTTATTAACTACATAATGAGAAAGAAACCTTTAGTGGGGTAGAAAATGCACTTATTTTGCTCACCTGGCTTTTGAAAGGAATTAGTAATTACTCTTCAACTTTTTTTCTTTTTCGACTCGGTTGTGGTATTGCTCAGATGACACGTCAAACAGACACGGGTGATCCTGCCAAATTTACACTAGTTTTTCCTCCATTTTTTGGGTCCAAATAGACCGAAGAGAAGCACTTCACTTCACCCCTAACCTCTCGCTGGCCTGCAGATACCCATGACTGCTGCTCTCTCATTGGCTGTAGGTAACTCCCGATGTTATTTTCCATCAGAACTCATCTCACTTGGTATAATTTTGAATGGACAACAGGTCCAGATATTTAGCATGCCAAATATCTCACAGGTGTTGGAGACTATGTTGGTTCATACTGTATGATTGTTACTCTCGTGTACGATCACCGATTTACCTGTGATTTCAGCTATTTGTCAGCGATTTCTCAAAACCTGTCGGCGAGTCAAAATCGGGGCTAAAATCATGCAGTCCGAACTTGGCATTAGTGAATGAATTAACCACTAAATTGACAAGACGTATAATAGTTAAGTTTCCTTGTGAGATCAGACTGGCAGTTTACATATGCAAAAGAAGCAACACAGGCTCATTCTGAAAATGTAGTCCCGTGGACGTTTCTGGAGACCACAAATTATGTAGCCGGAGGTACGTGTGGCTGCATTTCATTTTTTAAGCTAAGGCTACGGGGCGGTATGACGCAGTTCTTTTTTGGCGCTTACCAGCTGACCGCTTACCTCCGTGTGGAGGGCTTTCCTGCCACAACTAGTTTGTCCAGTTAGCTCGTCAAGTATGTCGGCGGACTTGAGACGCAGAGAGGAGTTGACCACGACGACTTGTTAAATGAATGATTGAACAACAGGGTGAGAAAGTGGTAAAATCTAAAAACGTGGTAAAAATCAGATGAGGGCTTTTCTTTTTCTGGATGGATTTTGTAAACCGTTGGCTGGGTTTAGGGAAGTATGTGGGTGGGCGGGTCAATCGGTAAAATTGGTTTGGTCGCCCAGTCAATCACTCAGTCATTCAGTCAGACAGACAGACGGTAGGTCGACAGCGGCCTCTGGTGGGTTTACGCGAGAACAGCGCGGGCGCGAACCACATTCGCGAGTGACATTTAACATACGAAAAAGCCTACACAGCGGCCTCTCGCGGATTCGCCAAAAAACAAAAGCTGCAAAAATACGTACCTCCAGGGACGTATTTCATGGTCTCCAGAAACGTCCACGGGACTACGTTTTCAGAATGAGCCTGGGTTGAAAAGAATCAGAATCAGAAAGAGCTTTATTGCCAGGTATGTTCACACATACGAGGAATTTGTTTTCGTGACCGAGCTTCTACAGTGCAACAGAATTACAGACAGGACTAAAAAATGGATAATAAATATATTTTAAAAAGTGAATGCAAATATACAAATTGACAAGTGTTTGTACAGTTATATTACTATATACAACATAATATGTGCAGCTGTTATGTGCAAATTGGCATGTAAAGTGTCTTGTTAAATAAGTGTATGTGTGTATAAAAAAATAAAAAAAAAGTGTATAGCAGGTAGTGATTTTGGTTCCACAATTACTATCATCAAGTGTTCATGAGATGGATTGCCTGAGGGAAGAAACAGTTTCTGTGTCGGGCTGTTCTGGTGCACAGTGCTCTGTAGCGTCAACCAGAAGGTAAAAGTTCAAACAGGCAGTGTGCTGGGTGTGAGCGGTCCAGAGTGATTTTGTCAGCCCTTCTGCTCGCTCTGGATAAGTAAGCTCTGGAGAAGACAATGAATAGAACCACAGCTTTTATTTTTGCTCTAACAGCTGCAATATTTAAAAATATGAACTATTATGTTAAATATACACTGTGTCTGCCACAATGAATGGCACCTCTACAAATTCATATGAGCAACTGGATGACTAAGAACAGGAAATGCTTCAGCAATGACCTCCGGTTTCATATGGCTTTAAGAAACATGAAGGCCATACTCACTTTGTCAATCATCACAATGCCTAAGAACAAAAGAACAGAGCTGTGATTTGCAGTAAAAGGTTGTTGAGCTTCACAAAATTGAAAGTTTTTGAAACTAAGAAAATAGCAGAAGCACTGAAACTGCCCATTTCCACCATCACAACAATAATGGATCAGTCTGGAAGAGGATGTGTCTCCGTTAAGAGGTAGGTTTGAGTGGTCAAAAACTCACATCTGGAGAATTTGAGAAGTTAGTTGGGTCAAAGTTTCCAAAACTTCAATCGAAAATTGCCATCACCACAATTGTTTGAAAGGCTATCAAGAGCAAAGCCTCTACTATCATCCCAAAAAGCTTAAAAAAATAAAAAATAAAAGCAATTCTATCAGTCTCTTCTTTGCTCATATCACTAAATATTTGTGGAGGTCACTGTCTGTAGATAGTGAAAACTTCCTCCGTTTCCCCTATCACACTTGTAAGTCAAATTTTTCTCTTTGTCTTTTTTTTGATGATTGTACCTGGTGCTATCATCATTCATCATGCGCTGTTCCTGAGTGGTCTAAAAACAGACACGGTTTCATCAGGCGTTGTTTCATTTCTTCACAGCTCTGATTCCACAAGGACGACATTAGTGGAAATCATCGTACAAGAAGGTTATTATTAGACTTTGCAAGACTGAGTGTTGATTGAAGTTAAGATGCATTACATGTAATGGCAGCTTGGTGTGTTCTGATGCCATTTGCAGAATGCAGGTGGAAGATTTGAAAGCTCGGCGCTGATTGAATAATTTCATGCTTTTTCAGATAGATGCAGTCATGCTCAGCCTGTCCTGAACACACACACACAAGAGCTCCCACACACACACACACTCAAATGTTCCCTCTGACAATACTGATTGTTAAATGATTGGTGTGTCCAACCAAATATTTCCTGTGTTGAATCTGAAATGAAATTGAATTTCAGGCTCCAATGAGATGGCAGTGGCAAAAAACCAAAACAGCTTTTTTTTGGTTTCAGGTTTCTTTCTTCTTTGTTTCTGTTCCACTGCTATTATTATTTTTCTCTCTTTGTTGAAGTCGCTTTATAAGCTATCGTTGATTCATTTTCCAAAATGATTCACTTTTATCCTAAATAAAAATTTTTTGGTGCCTTTTACTCTAGTAAATCTTTATCTACTTACGCCCCATTCACACAGGGCGTCAGCTTCAACGCTTCCCATTCACTAATGGGTGACGTCAGGCGTTGTGCATTGTGGATCCGTCGGCGCCGTTTCAGAGGCGTTGCTCGCTGCAGAAGTTGGGACTTGTTCAACTTTTCAAGTGCCGACGGAAGCGTCAGCCAATCAGATCGCTGTATGCAAATACACCAGCTCAGACAGTGGCCTATTGCTGACTAATTCCATTGGCTGACGCTGCTATGATGATCGCGTCAGCCTCGACTTCAGACATGCCCTCTGTCAAGCGTTGACGCTGAAGCCCCGTGTGAATGGGGCGTTATACTGTAGATGGATGGATGGATGGATGGATGGATGGATGGATGGATAGATGGATGGATGGATGGATGGATGGATGGATGGATGGATGGATGGATGGATGGATGGATAGACAGTCAAAAGGATGGACGGACAGATGGAACGATAGATAGATACACAGATAGATAGAGATATACAGATGGATAGATGGATGGATTGATAGATGAATGGATGGACAGACAGATAGATAATCGGATGGATGGATGGATGGATGGATAGACGGATGGATGGATAGACAGATGGATGGATAGACAGATGGATGGATGGATGGATGGCTAGTCAAATGGATGGATGGATGGATATATGGCTAAATAGATGGATAGATAGATGGCCAAATGGATGGATGGATGGCCAAATAGATGATTAGATAGACGAATTGATGGATGGATGGATAGTGAAATGGATGGATGGATGGATGGAGGGAGGGATGGATGGATGGATGGATGGATAGATAGTGAAATGAATGGATGGCCAAATAGATAGATCGACGGACGGACGGACAGACAGACGGATAGACAGAAGTACAGATAGATAGATAAATGGATGGACGGACGGACGGACGGACAGATAGATAGATAGACAGACAGATGGATAGATACAGTAGATAAATGGACAGACAGACAGACAGACAGACAGACAGACAGACAGACAGACAGATAGATAGATAGATAGATAGATAGATAGATAGATAGATAGATAGATAGATAGATAGATAGATAGATAGACAGACTAATTATGCTTCATACTTGTTATTATTGATTACTGATGTTGATGGTAATTTAAATTAAATCCAACATGGACAAACACGTTAATGTTGCATTATTATTATTATTTCAATTCAATTTAAAGCTGCCACAAATAATAGATATATTCAAACTCTAGATAGATAGACAGATAGACAGTCCAGTCTTATTGTGCACCTTTACATAGAGATGCCCAAGAATACTCATAAGATTGATTGCATGAGGACAGCAGGTTCACACTAAATCAATAATCAGATAAGACAGCCACACACACACACACTCACACACACACACACACGCACGCATGCACACACGCACGAACGATAGGCATTAGAGATCATTGTGAGCTAATCTTAGCATTCCTAGAAACATGACGTTTCCTCTGTTAATGAGAAGAGCAAACATCCACCAACTGATCTCATCCCTGCGCTTTTGTCATTTGTCACTTTCTGAATCTCTTTTTACAATAAAACACTGTTTAATGATTTAAAATGTCAGCAATCAATCGTTCAGGAGAACAGTTTGACTGGTTCATGCAGTCTTTGTGCCGTTTACAAATCAGAGTTGATTTTATTAGCAAGCAGTCAAGTGGCTTCAGCTTTTATGAGGCCAAATAACAAGATAAAGAGAACGTACTGCAATTATCATTCAGTGTTTAGAGAGATGTATTATTATCACAGCCTGAGCTTTAATTTAGTTCATCCATGTTCAAATTAAACAATATACAAATCAAAGTGCCTTTTAAAAGGTTAATTTTGCAAGTCAATTTGTTTATTTGCTCAAATAAATTGTGCATGCTTCTGAACTTTTTGTTTGTTATTTTTAAATGAAAGTGTTAGCATTTTCTTGATAGATTATCAATGAATATTTTGGTTTTTGTTTGGTTTTAACTTTAATAAATGTTGTTGTTGTTATTATTCATATTATTATTATTATTAGATATATCATTATAATTATTTTTATTCTTTGTTGTTGTTGTAGGTGTGTGTATGTGTGTATGTGTGTGCGAGTTTCATACCTGCCAACATTTGGTTCGTAAATTCCGGGGGACCACCCGGGGGGGGGGGAATTACGTCATACGCTAATTTGCATATTACTGACGTCATCGTGTTCTACCATTTCTGTTTGTTTAACAGCCTATGGTAAATAAATGGGGTATTTAATATTCGCACTACGCTTTATGTAAGCTTGTCAATTTAACTAAATTTATTGCTGTTTGAATACAGTATATCATTATAGATGAGTAGGGAATTTGCAGTAATCTCTCAGACGTAATATACTCAGACAAGTTCTGAAACTCTCCCTTAAAACATCTCTGATTGTGCAACAAGAATAAACGGTCAAATTAAATTGTTAAAATAAAGGAGAAGCAGATCGGGTTGACTGTACAAGGGAAATACCTTCAAACTGCCACCTGTTCTAAATCATTTGCCGTCGGTACGCTGAGAGGTGCTCTGCTCTCAGGCTGCAGGGGAGGCTCGTTGAGAAGAGTAGGGACGGTACAGTAATGGACAAACGACAGTATATAAAAATCGCCAGTAACACACAAAAAAGTCGCTAGATTTGTCGCTAGTCGCTTTTTTGAAAGTTTGTCGCTAAATTGGCAACACTTGCGCAAACTGAAGAGCGGGGAGCGGGAGGAGTGAGAGGTTTAGGGAGATGGGGGCGCGCGAACTGTAGCGCGCGACCGTCACCGGAAGAGCACAAGCGCCAAGTTTCAGCCCGGACTGTACCAAAATGCTGAGGAGCGGGGGGCGGGGGAATTCCGGGAGTTTACTGGGAGACAGACCAATACGGGAGACGGGTCTGAAATACGGGAGACTCCCGGGAAAAACGGGAGTGTTGGCAGGTATGGCGAGTTTGCAAGCGCATCACTGATGTTTTTATTAGTCTGCTCTCTCTTTTTGTGACAGGCATCAATGTATTGCGTCGCTAGAAGGACACAGTCAGTTTTTTCTCCTAGTAAATGTTGCAGTTGTGTTTTATTGTCTCACTCTGAATTGTGGGTAAATGCTCTGTAGTTTGGGGTAGAATGTTTCTCTGATGTGCTGCTACTGTAGTTTGTGCAGCGGGTGAGGAAGTGTTCCTCCGTCTCCACCTCTGCCTGGGCACAGTGTGGGCAGATGCGGCTCTCTCTGGGTTGCCAGTTCTGTCTATATCGGCTCGTATCTATGGTCACACTGTGAGCACTCAGCCTGTATTTGGTCATTGTTGTTCTTAATTTACTGTCCATTACTGCACTCAGATATGTTGCTGCGGTAAAATCTCTATTTAGGTCTAAATAACATTGAAGTTTACTTTGTTTTCCTGCCGCTTCATTCCAGTAAATCAGATACACTTTCATTTGATTGGGCTTAATTTTGTGGATGAGCATGTCCGTGTCCTGATGCTGCCTGCTGTTAGTCATATTTGCTATGTTGGTTTGTGTTTGTAGCTTCAGGACCATCCGAATCAGGGGACTTTTGTCAATGTCCATTTCTTGGTTTTTGAGGGCTTTAAAATGATAAGAGTTGGGGTCACACATCTGTATGTGTTTCCAAAATTTGACGGCTCGTTTCTCAATGCGCATGAGTAGAGGATACTGGCCTAATTCTGCCCTGCATGCATTGCTGGGTGTGTTCCTCTGTACCCTGAGGATGCTCCTACAGAACTCTGCATGTAGAGTTATTATCCCATTTATCAAACTCATGACTGAGGAGAGGACCCCAAACCTCACTCCCATATAGCACTATAGGTTAAATCACTGACTGAAAAATTTTGAGCCAGATTCGAACTGGAATTTATATTTGTGTTGATTTTTTAATGACGTAAAAGGCCCTTCTCACTTTCTCTTTCAGTTCATTCACAGCCAGATTTAGTTTTCCATTAGCACTTATTTTCAACCCAAGGTATGTGTAGCTTGTGGCAGGTTCAACTTTTGTCATACCATGGGTGAAACTGTGTTTCTTTCCCTGACTTTCTGAAATATCAGGGTTTTGGTTTTCTTTGGGTTAACGGATATCCAACTGCTGCTGTAGACCCTCTTCTGTTGGCGACAGCAGCACCAGATCATCTGCAAACAGCAGGAACTTTACACTGGAGTCGTATAGTGTGAGACCCGGCGTATCTGCTTGCTCTAGGAGCATTGCCAATTGATTGATGTAAATATTGAAGAGGGTTGGTGACAGTGGACAGCCCTGTCTCACACCCCGCCCCTGAGTGAAGAATTCTGTTCGCTTATTTCGCTTATTTAATTGTGCACTGATTGTTGGAATACATTGTTTTGTATAATGTTGTATGTTTTACTGTCAATACCTGTTTCTAGAAGTTTAACAAGCAGACCTTCATGCCAAATCGAATCAAACGCTTTCTGAAAATCTACAAAGCAAGCAAATTTAGTTTTTGTTTTGATTGACGTATTTGTCTATCAGAGTCTGAAGGGTGAATATGTGGTCTGATGTTCTGTAATTCGACAGAAACCCAATCTGACTTTTGCTGAGGACATTGTGCTCTATAGGAAGCCTATGAGTCTGGTGTTGATGATGCTGCAGAACAGCTTCCCCAGATTACTGCTCACGCAGATGCCTCTGTAATTATTAGGGTCTGATTTGTCTCCACTTTTGAAAATGGGTGTTATAAATGCTTTATTCCATATGTCAGGGAAATTACCAACAATCAGTTTCATTATAGCCAACTGGAATTTGTGATTTATGTTTTTAATCATTTCATTAAGGATACTGTCTGGACCACTTGCTTTTTTGTTGGTAGGACTTGTATTTTATCTAGTAGCTCTTTTTCTGTGATTGGGTAGTCTAACGAATTTTGGTATTTTCCAAATATTTGCTCTGTATGGGTTAATTTAATATATACAGTTAAAGTCAGAATTATTAGCCCCCCTGTTTATTATTTACCAAATTTCTGTTTAATGGAGAGAAGATTCTTTCAACACATTTCTAAACATAATAGTTTTAATAACTCATTTCTAATAACTGATTTATTTTATCTTTGCCATGATGACAGTAAATAATATTTTACTAGATATTTTTCAAGACACTTCTATACAGCTTGAAGTGACATTTAAAGGCTTAACTAGGTTAATTAGGTTAACTAGGCAGGTTAGGGCAATTAGGCAAGTTATTGTATAATGATGGTTTGTTCTGTAGACTATTGAAAAAAAAAAAACCTTAAAGGGGCTAATAATTTTGACCTTAAAATGGCTTTTAAAAAATTTAAAACTGCTTTTATTCTAGCCAAAATAAAACAAATAAGACTTTCTCCAGAAGAAAAAAATATCATCAGACATACTGTGAAAATTTCCTTGTTCTGTTAAACATCATTTTGCAAATATTTAAAAAATAAAAAAAATAAAAGCGGGCCTAATAATTCTGACTTCAACTGTGTAAGCGATTGTTCTGTACTCATGTTTATTTTACTAAACAGTTTTTCAAAGTGGTTTTTCCAGGTGTCTCCATTTTGTATTGTTAACTCTCTCTCTCTCTCTCTCTCTCTCTCTCTCTCTCTCTCTCTCTCTCTCTATTCTCAAATGTTTAAAATGCAGCCTTGGTAAGCATACAAGACTTCTTTAAAAAAAAAACTCTATAGTGCTTCTCATTGTATAAAACATTTCAACAGATCTTAAAGATTTTAGAACAAACGTGTTCAGACCGACAGTCTGTTTGGTGTTCAAGGTTGTTCAACACTTGTTTTAAATCCTGCAGCATCTGTAACCTCATATTATTACATCCAGCATGAGATCCTTAGAGATGTGTGATTTTTACCGTTATTGTCACTTATAATAGCGTTTTCTGAACAGCAGTTGTACTAGTTGAATGCTTCAGTGAACTCAACACATTTACTTGTGTCAAATTCATATATATTTTTACCCTTGAATAAACAGTGGAGAGGAGAAAAAGACTGGCTTTTATTCCATAAAGGTTTTATTCACCACTCTGTTTTTTTTTCTTTTTTATTATTTTTTCAAAGCAGGTGAAGCATCATTGAAGTTGAAGAGCAGGTGTTACTGTAAGCCTCACATCGTGGCCATAAATGTGTTTTTTTTAAATCCACCACACACTTTTTACTACAATATAAACTTCAGCACTATGCAGTTCTTACAAAAGCACTTGGTCTTGACATATGAAACAAGTAACTTTAATTCTCATTAGTGAGGAACAAGCTCACTTATGTCACTTTATATAACTGACAGAAGCAGAGTCTCAGTAAAAATTACAATTACTGCCGGCAAATGTCATTCCGGTCGCTCGTATAATGGCCAAATTTATGTGAATGGATTAGAAATGTTATACTAGTAGTGTGTTATAATTTAATGCGAGTCTCTTTCCTCACCGCTGATTCCTGAGGATGATTTTCTTTTGTCTCCAAATATGCATTAATGTGCAGTCAGAGAGTCATTATGACAAACTAAACCCCAGTTGTGTGATCAGGGCTTCTTTACAAAGATGTGGGCTTGTGTTTCAACAAATATGGGTTTATTGTGTCTCATCAAGCCTGATTCTGAGATATCATTTGGCATTATCAAATAAATCAAACTTCACACTACAATCTCAATCCACCAAAGGAACACAGAGACCACAATAGACTTTTCACACAAGCCACAAGTGGATACTTTTTTTTTTCATTACTTAAATGTGCAGTATGTATGTTTGACACCCAGTGGTTGAATTAGGTACTGCACACCTGGTTCAAAACACACGCAAGGGTTGCCAGATTGGCGACATCATCAGGAGCGTGCCTGACTATCGAGCCTAAAGGCTGATTTAAGTCGTGTTTAAATACAAGCAACGGTACAAAATAGGAGGAATATTTTCAATATTAAAACGAGTTTTTGTTCTGACCAACACCTGAAATTTATAATTTAGAAATGGCTTCTATTTCTTGCAGCTGAACAACATGATAAACTAACAATGGTCACCTCAGGTACACCTCATGTGCTTTATTAAGTGTTAAATGCTATTAATGTGAGTTTGAATGCTATTTTACATGACATTTATTGCCATACTACTGAAAGCAGCAGCAGATAGTTCACCTCAGATCTTGAAAAACAAAATAAACTGCTTGAAAATGAACTGTAGAACTTGTGCAAGCCAACACATATCAGTGATTCAGCATGTACATTTAATAATGTTTCAGAGATTTAATATGTATTAATTAGATTATAAACCTTACCCTTTTGTTGGAGTGCTGTGAGTGCACTATGCTGTGCCTCTGAATGGCTGTATGTAAATTTCTGTCATGTTTCGTCTGGTAACAAAAAAAAGCCAAATTGCTAATTACTGAAAATCTTGTCACGTAGCATGGTGTTAGTACACGGAGCTACAATATAACCTGCTCACCTAATATTTATGTTCGCAATATTTATATTATTTGCTAATCAATAACCACCTCTTGTGGTTTGTTAAATATCTGAAAAACATATTATGGTATTATGTTATGGTAGAAAACTCATGATGCTACTTTCACAGATGCTACTTTCACAGAATCATATTTCATAGTTCATGTATGGTAGATACACATTTCGTTTTTAAATAAACTGGCACAAGAAAAGAAAAAAAAACTTTGGCGTTTTTGCGTTCAGTCTCCCAAATAGACTTCAATTACACTTTAAATATGCCACAATTAGGGTAACACTTTTTAATAACTACACACTATGAATAATCTATAAAGCATTAGAAAATAGTGAACTCATTATTTGTTAAGCAATAATTACATTAATAGCCATGCAGCGCCATGCACTTCAGAATTCTAAACATACAGTTGAAGTCAGAATTATTAGCCCCCCTGAATTATTAGACCGCTTGTTTATTTTTTCCCCAATTTCTGTTTTATGGAGAGAAGATTTTTTTCAACACATTTCTAAACATAATAGTTTTAATAACTCATTTCTAATAACTGATTTATTTTATCTTTGCCATGATGACAGTAAATAATATTTGACTAGATATTTTTCAAGACACTTCTCTACAGCTTAAAGTGACATTTAAAGGCTTAACTAGGTTAATCAAGTTAACTAGGCAGGTTAGGGTAATTAGGGAAGTTATTGTATAGTGATGGTTTGTTCTGTAGACAGTCAAGAAAAAATATAGCTTTAAGGGGCTAATAATTTTGTCCCTAAAATGGTGTTTAAAAATTTTTAAACTGCTTTTATTCTAGCCGAAATAATACAAATAAGACTTTCTCCAGCAGAAAAAATATTATCAGACATACTGTGAAAATTTCCTTGCTCTGTTAAACATAATTTGGGAAATATTAAAAAAAGAAGAAAAAATTTCAAAGGGGGTTAATAATTCTGACTTCAACTGTAGGTTTCTATCAGGGTGCACACACTGGCGCCACAAGTCGGCGGCGCCCAGCCACGACTCAGGACACTGTTCATATTTCTGCCGCGCCACAGAGCGCCATCTGAATAGTTTCAATTTAAATAACATGCGAATGTGTGCGTCTGGTGTGCGATACTTCAACTGTCATGTGTGCGCTGTGTCGCGGCGCTGAGCGGCACATCCGGTGTGTGACTCCCTTTAAAAGCAAATTTTAAATGTGCTTAATAATTGTACTTTCATACTTTGTTACTGATTAATTTTTCATGACTAAATTAAGTATTGCATTATTTACAAACCAGTTGTATTCAACAGTTGTATTTTTTTAAAGATCATTCAGAATGAGTTAGTAAATTATTAATAAACTATTTAAATTAACATTTATATATTATTATTTAGCTGTCACGGTGGCACAGTGGGTAGCACTGTCGCCTCACAGCAAGAAGGTCGCTGATTCGAGCCCCGGCTGGGTCAGTTGGCATTTCTGTGTGGAGAATTTTCTCTGTGTTGGCGTGGGTTTCCTCCGGGTGCTCCGGTTTCCCCCACAGTCCAAAGACATGTGCTATATGTGAATTGAATAAGCTAAATTGTCTGTAGTGTATGTGTGTGAATGCAAGTGTATGAGTGCTTCCCAGTGGGTTGTGGCTGGAAGGGCATCCGCAGCATAAAACATATGCTGGATAAGTTGGCGGTTCATTCCGCTGTGGCGACCCCTGATTAATAAAGAGACTAAGTCAAAAAGAAAATTAATTAATGAATCATATTATTATTCAGGCATTTACTAATAGTTAATTCGTACGTTAATAAATGCTTTTATTAACTCAACTTCATCCAGTTTGGTGACCTAATATAGTGAGGATTATTTATGCTTTATAAATCACTAATAAATGATTATACGCATTATATGGAGACATGTTAATAAGCGGCTGTCAATCAATTTGGTGGGCGGGGAAACCGCACTCTTACGTCATGTTTCAGTCGGCCTCAAAATGGGAGGTATTTGGATCTTATTTTAACATCAGGAAATTTAAAAAATAGACTTATTGTGTTTATATCACCCCAATATGACTGTGGACACACTATACGTACAGGCAGTTCTATCCAAACAGCTTACAAAAGATGATTTCCATCATAGGTGCTCTTTAAATATGTAAATAAGATGCATGATTTTGTACTAAAATACAAAAAAGCAAGATGTTTACTGTACACACACACACTCAAAAAAAGATCAAATTACTTATTTAAATCGAGCACAAAGAACAAAATTCTTGAGATTTTTTTTGGGGGGACAACTCAATTGTTTTATGTTCAATTCACTTAATAGTTAACAATGTGTTTGTGAACTGTGTGGAATCCAGCATTTTTACAGTGCATCAAGAAAGAAAGAGAAGACAGTAGTAAATTGCTCCAGATGCAAAGAGAGAAAGAAGAGAGAAATGTGTGGAAAAGTGGAGGAGTTGAGGCAGACGCGGCTGCACAGAGGGGCTCACCGACGGCCCCTTTAAAAGAGCCTTTGATGAATGAAGCTGAGTGATTTCTGGGGACCAAGGTCGGCCTCTCCAGGGTAAAAGAGGTGCTAGGGCCGGCGTCACCTTGTAATCTGTTTCATATCTTCTCTAAGTTGCGCTGCAAGTACACTACACAGGCCTTTTCTCTTTCTCAAGGTCTCAGAGCCGTTTCCGTAAGCCCTGATATTCTCTCTCTTTCCCTCTCCATCCTCATCTTTTCCTTTGTCTTCTACCTTCCGCTGAGAGAAGCAGCAGAAAAGCTACGCTGTAAAAAGAGAGCATCTGTCCTGTGTCGTCTAAAATGAGCAAGGGATCAAAATCACAAAGACGCCTTGCATAAAAAGACAAAAGAGGAAATTTTTTTAGGGCATTTGTGATGAGTTGTTTAAAAAGAAAGCATTATCTTGTCAAATAGAGCTTTGCGAGATATCGTTCAAATGTCTTAGGGGATACGCCTGTATGAAAGAAGATAAATACATCAGCCTGTGCAGGCACATTACCAACAGCAGTCAAAAACAGCACCTTTTAAAGGAGATGGAGAACAAATTCAGGCATTTTTTTGTTTTCTGTACACTTTTAGAAAATAATAAGGGTTCTAAACAGAACAGTGAGGTTTTAAAACAATTGATCATGAAGAAAAATTAAGCTTGTTAAGTTGCATTTAGGTAAAAATGTCTTAAAAGATGGCTTAAAGGGGACTTTTATGCCCCATTTTCAACACAGGCTCATTGTGTAAATGTACCTATGCAGTACATTTCTGGAGATCGCAAATTATGTAGCCAGAGCTACGTATGGCTGCATTTTGTCTTTAAAGTTAATGCTATGGGCTGGTATGATACCGCAGACGGCTTCTGTTTCTTTTTGAGCTACCAGCTGATCACAAATATGGACAGCTTTTCTGCTGTTTCCAGTTTGCTCAATAGCTCACCACGTATTTCGATAGGACTTGATACGCAGAGAGGAGTTGACTGCAATGACACTGTTTGAGTCCAT
>LR812524.1:8982832-9005332 GCA_903798195.1 Danio kyathit
CAACTGACCCAGCCGAGGCTCGAACCTGACCCAGCCGAGGTTCGAACCTGCAACCCAGCGACGTTCTTGCTGTGAGGCAACAGCACTACCTACTGCAATGCTGCATCGCCCATACACAACATAAGACTTGGTTATTATTATTAATAATTATTATAATTAATATTTTTAGGCTACTGAATGAGTTATTTATATCAATGGATTTTTTCTTGACAGCACAGGCATATAACAGGATGACAAAGACAGAATTCATTGGGCTTAAATTGAAAAAGACTGGTTTAGGGAGGCATAATTGTTATTGATTTACACATGGATTGGCCACCACAGAGTCCAGACCTTAACCCTATTGATAATATCTGGGATAAGCTGGAGAAGACTTTGTGCAGTGGATCGACTCTTGAAACTGAAAAAGGCTGGGTCAGGAAGCATTAGGCATTATTTTTATTTATTTTACATGGATTGGCCACCACAGAGTCCAGACTTTAACCTGATATTATTGGTTTTATTATTGGTATTTTTGATATATTTATTATTGGTATTATTGATATATATTGATAATATTTGGGATATGCTGGAGAAAACTTTGTGCAGTGGTTTCAACTCTTCTGTCATCAATGCAAAATCTTGGATGCAACTCTGGACAGGAATAAATGTTGTGATACTGCAGAAGCATATTGAAAGAATGCCAGGGCGAATATTATCAATTATTATAATTTATATTAGAGAGGTTGACTGTTTTGATTCCTTTTTCTGTCATTTACTTCATATTGTATATTTCATTCATTTGATTATTTGAGTTTCCAAGTACTGTGTTGCGGCTAGAAAGACATCTGCGATGTAAAACATATGCCAGAATAGTTGACTGTTCATTCCACTGTGGCGACCCCTGATAAATAAGGGAGTAAGATGAAGGAAAATGAATGATTATTTGAGTATATTACATATTTTATACATAACAAATGCTTTGGCATGCCAATAAAGCACATTTAAGTTGCAACTAGAGAGACAGGCAGCAAAAATTAAAACCTTGTGGTGGCCTACGGCTTTTGAGCAATACTGTAGATGATCTCTCAGCAGAACGTTCTCTTGTTTGCTAGTGAAACCGCAGGCCGTTGTGTCGTTCTAAGGTGAGAAGACAGAATATTGAGTGTCTGCCTAGGGTTTGAACACAGGCTGTGCTTCGACACTAATGAAAGACAAACAAGCTCCGTGGCTCTTTGAAGGTGTGCGAGACCAAAGTGTCTAAATAAATAAAAAACACACCCGTGGGTTTAGCATTCGCCGGTGTTTCGGAGACACACGGGTGTTTGTAATACATTATTTATCCACACATTTTTAATCCCATTTGCAAATTAGCAGCATTTTAAAAAAAATTTAAATCGCTATTGTGGAGAAGATTAAAGGATATCACGTCGACAAAACCTCCGGTGTAAACCCAGACTTGTCGGACATTAATATTACATGGCAAGGCTTTTGTTTGTGTGTGTCTGAAGAGCATGTAAAGGTAATTTTGGACCAGTAAACACACTAAGCTTTTATCCCAAGCTGATGAAAACAGCTCTCGCTTTCCACTAAAGTGTCAGTTCGTAAAGTGCTTGTATTGTTGACAGTCTAATTCGGTGCTTCTCTGCATTTTTTTCAGCCCAACTACCATCTTTGATCAAAACCAGTGTGATCTCAATGATATATCTCTGGGGAAGTGTGGTTTATACAGAGACTGATTTACACAATAGCTGCTTTTCCATCACCCTTTGTTAAGGCACATTTTGAAGTATCGGATGAGAAATAGGTGATGGAAATGCCAGATTTCAAACAAAAATCACTTCATTTTCAAACAAATAAATAAATAAATTAATTAATTAATTTTGGACTACCTCAACCAAAATGAAAATTCAGTCATCATTTACTCACCCTCATCCATAATAAATACAATTTATACATGCACAATTCAGATAAAAAAAATAAATCCAATTTGTAAATTCAAAACACAATTCGTAAATGCAGCACACAATTTGTGAATTCACATGTAAAAACCATATATATTTTTGACAGATGAATTGGATTTGTGCATTTATGAATCGTGTTTTGAACTTACGAATTGCATTTGTGTATTAACAAATCGTGCTTGAATTTACCAATGGGATTTGTGTATTTACAAATCGTGTTTTGAACTTACAAATAGGATTTGTGTATTTATGAATCGTGTTTTAAACTTACAAATTGTATTTGTGTATTTACGAATCGTGTTTTGAAATAACGAATTGGATTTGTGTATTTACGAATCGTGTTTTGAATTTACAAATTGCATTTGTGCGTTTATGAATCGTGTTTTGAATTTATGAATTGGATTTGTGTATTTACAAATCGTGTTTTGAAATTACAGATTGGATTTGTGTATTTATGAATCGTGTTTTGAACTTACGAATTGGATTTGTGTATTTACAAATCATGATTTGAATATACGAATTGGATGTGTATTTTTGAATCGTGTTTTAAACTTACGAATTGGATTTGTGCGTTTATGAATTGTGTTTTGAATTTACAAATTGTATTTGTGTGTTTATGAATCGTGTTTTAAATTTACAAATTGGATTTGTGTATTTACGAATTGTGTTTTGAACTTACAAATTTGTATTTGGATTTGTATATTTTATTTCTGTAAATGTGTTGTGAATTGTGTTGTGGATGTATGATTTACTTATTTGCTTTTTTGGAAATGTATTGTTTTTGAGAATTTTTCCAAAATGTTGGAAACCTGCAACCATTGACTTCCATTCAGTAGTATTTCTACTATGGAAGTTAACGGTTACAGGTTTTTTAGCTTTCTTCAAAGTACCTTCTTTAGGTTAAAAAAGAAACTCAAAGGTTAGGAACCACTTGAGAGTGAGTAAATCTGTATTTATTGATCAAATATTGGGCGACATGGTGGCACGCCTCACAGCAAGATGGCGTTTACATATGATGTGTATTGGATAATTTTTGGAAAGTTATAAAATTATTTAGATTAATTTGTTAAAATGTTGATTTATTTGTGTGTGTATTTGTTTGTGTGTGTGTTATTTAAGTGGGGAATTATATATACAGTATATATACAAATACATATATACATATATAAATATATATACATATTATATATATATATATATATATATATATATACATATATATATATATATATATATATATATATATATATATATATATATATATATATACATATATATATATATATATATATATATATATATATATATATATATATACATATATATATATATATATATACATATATATATATATATATACATACATATATATATATATATATATATATATATATATATATATATATATATATACATATATATATATATATACATATATATATATATATATATATATATATACATATATATATACATACATATATATATATACATATACATATACATATACATATATATATATATATATATATATATATATATATATATATATATATATATATATATATATATATATATATATATATATTATAGGTGGGCATAGATTAATTTTTTTTATCTAGATTAATCTAGATTAAAATGGCTCATTTGAATTCTGCCGAAGGCATTCAGAATATGTGTGCTACCCAAATAATAAGTCTTTGAGAACAGGTTTCTCAAGCCAGGTGATGCATTAGACCAGGGGCTTATCTCCTGTTTCCAAAATGCATCATAAACTGCTTGAGAAACTGTTCTACTATGATAATTGGTGATGAAAATAAATGATGTTCAATAAGATGTACTTGTGTTTACTAACTGTTTATTCAGTTAAACATGAATGTTGAACTGTAGGCCTACATAAGCTCCAAACAGTGATTTCATACTTGCTTTTGATGTACGTACATACAGAAAATGCTGCTTCGCAAAGGCAAGTTCACAGAGCCCTGACGGTGTCAAACATTGAGTATGTTTACATGGGCAACAATACTTTAATACGATTTTAATATGATTAAAACAATAATCTGATTAAGAGTTTACCATGTAAACAGCGATTTTTGATTACTTAATGCGACTAAAGTCATAACTGAACTAAACAGAAATGGAATTGAGACGTGGAGTATGCAGATATTAGTGACAATACTGACAAACTATTCCCGTCATGTAGGACTTTTCGCCATATTTTCCGACAAGATCCACACAGGCGGCTGTCAGTAAAGGACCACACAGACGCACACACACAAACACACACAGACACACAGACACATCGCGAAATGCGGAAGTTTTTTTTCTTCTCATTTGGCGTGCGTTATTAAATTCCATAGCACTCTCACCTGTCCTTACTCATTTATTTGCGTCTAATACCCCAGTTTGTCACGAAGGCATGAATTAAATGTTCGTGAGTTAAAGTGAAACTGCTCAACTACAGTTAGAGTCAGGCATCCTGCTGATTTGATTCAGAAGGGCACTTCTTTCCCAGACGGCTCACCGGTCAGGTATACATCCGCGCTAAACTATCAAGGTGAAAGTCATCATAGCTTGCGTAGAAAAGACCCAGCTCTCACCCAACTTTGAGAATAGATTAACGGCGCTATTTTTTTTAATCGTGCGATAAGAGTCTCGCGTTACCACAGCACGTTAACGCCGATAACGGCCCACCACTAATACATATATGTGTATTAGTGGTGGGCCGTTATCGGCGTTAACGTGCTGTGGTAACGCGAGACTCTTATCGCGCGATTAAAAAAAATATCGCCGTTAATCTATTCTCAAAGTTGGGTGAGAGCTGGGTCTTTTCTACGCAAGCTGTATATAACATATATATACAGTAAATATACTGTATATAACAACAAAAGATTTACAGTACACATAAAACAGAATACAGTCTCTACAAACTATAGTTCATTTTTAAACAATAAGGGAATTATGAATTAAATTTAAGTAGCCTATATAACAAACGCATGAGAAATAAGCGGAAACGAGAGAGCACATAAAAGAAAAATAAATATCCATGAATAGGCCTATTAAACAAAACAATAAGCTCAAATTCTTTGAGTTTAGGCATACTGTTCCAGGCTTTATTGAAAATGCTAAAAGGGGTATTCCAAACGCACCGGTTTGATAGCACCTGTGTAATTTACAAACAATTTCTTAACAGTGTTACTTTTACATGAGTGTTTTTTTTTTGTAGTCTTTCCACCACTGCCCTTTTCCAACGTTCCAACATCTTGTAAAATAACTTGAAATAAAATCTGAAATTATGAAAGACTGAGGACTAACAAATTAACAAACAAACAAACGCATATATAGGGAAAAGAGTCAACATAAACAACCTTCTAAGAACTTCAAACCCTTCTCAAGTAAGAAGTATCACATCTTTTTGACAGGGATGCACGTCTGTTGTGTCTTACGCAAGACTTAAATCCTGCTGACTAAAGCGTAGAGCCAGAATCCTCTCGCCGGTTTAACGGCAGGCGTGAATATCGCATTGCTGAGAGGATGACTGATCCAGACCTTTCCAGCCCCTCGCCGTGGCCTCACACTGCTTGACCAAGCAGAAAGAGGGAGTGAGTCTCCGAGAGATTATGTGACTGTTACTACTGTAATATATAGAGCTGCTTTAATGTGGACTTAGCAGAGGGAGCAGTCTGATCCTGGCCTTGAACGACTCTCTTTTGGAAAATGCCAGCGGAGCATGATGTTAGTGTGCGAGTGGTTTTAGCTTCTTTTACACAAATACAACTTCTACTGATTGACATCACAGCTTCTGATGAATACACCATGAGGACTGTTTAGTACATGCTTAGAATTATCAGATTTAAAAAACTTAATAAACTGACTACAGTAAACTGACTTTAAAAACTGTAATAGCAGTTGTGTTATAAATCTGCCATGTTTATAATATTATTTTTATTATTATTATCATTAATAATAATAATAATACATAAATACAATTACAATTTGTTTTATAAATAAATATTATTTGTGTTATACATATAAATGTAAATACTATTATAATAATTTATATTGTTACTTTTGTTTCATAACAATTCAGTTTAAATGTATTCTTATTTTTATTAACAATAATAATAATATTAATATTTATCAATTGTAATATCATTGACCTTTATATCAAGGATATGCCACAATATGTATGTGTTTATTTATAAAACAAAAACAATGGTTTTAGATATTTTATGCATTAATAATAATAATGATGATAATAATAATAATAATAATAATAATTACAATAATAACAATAATTATAAATAAAATATCTAAAATCAGTGTTTAATTTTGTTTTATAAATAAATACATATATTGTGTAACATCCTTGATATAAATTAATTAATAATACAATTGGTAAGTTATTATTATTATTATTATTATTATTATTATAAATACATACTTTAAAATGTGTTTAATGAAATAAATGTAAATAATATTATGATTATGTTGTTATTATGCTTCATAATTCAGTTTAAATGTATTATTATTATTATTATAATAATAATAATTATTATTAATAATAATAATAATAATAATAATAATAATAATAATAAAAATTATAAAATCATTATTTAATTTAGTTTTATAAATGAATACATAAATATTGTGTAATATCCTTGATATGAGGATAATTAATATTACAATTGATATTGTTACTATTATGTTTAATACTAATCAAGTTATTATTATTTCTACTATTAATAAAAATAATAGTAGATTATAATAGTAATATTATTAATTTAAAAATATATAATGTAAAAAAATTGTCAAATTTGCAAAAAAAATTTTTATAAATAAATGTTGTGTAATATTCTTGATATAAATGTAAATAATAAAACATATAAATAATAGTATAATTGTTTATATTCGTACTATTACTACCTTAATAATAATAATAATAATAATAATAATAATAATAATAATAATAATAATAGTAAAATATCTGATATTGTATTTGATATTGTTACTATCATGTTTAATAATAATCAAGTTTAAAGTTATTATTATTATTATTAAAAACTATGTAAAAACCAATGTTTATTTTTTTGTTTAATAAATAAAAAACAAATGTCTTGATTTATATACTTAATATAAATGTAATTCTTATTAATAAATGTATATGAATAATTCATACATATACATTACATTATTATTACTATTATGTTTAATTTGATTTATCTATTTTTATTTATAACAAAAAAATCATACACTTAAAACTAAAATCTATAAACAAAATAAATTATCACGATCGAAATGGAGCAGGATGAAGCACAACCACAGCTGTTTAATAACAGCTTAGTTTAAATGTATTATTATTACTATTATTAATTATATTATATTACATATAATATTATTATTTATATACGACTACTACTACTACTATTACTACTACTACTACTACTAATAAAAATAATAAATACATAATTTAGTCTTTGCACTGTTGTCAAATGAATTTAATGTCTCTGATACATAATATATAATAATACCCCTTTTTAATTAAATGTTAAAAAAGACATCACCACTGGGTTTGTCCATATATATATAACACTGTGTTAAATGTATGGCTAACTCTACATATGTTGTTGTCAGTCATCAGCAGAAGTAGATGTGCGGTTTCCTGTCACTGAGCTGTGAAACAGGAGCACTGATCCTCATCTGACGGAGCTCTGTGAGGGATGTGGAGCTGCAGTAGTGTCAAACTTCTGCCTCCAGCATTGCAAACTCTCCGTTCCGGGTGCTGAACTCTTTATGTAGTGTGTTATGGTTGCTGTCCAAGGTGCTGAACTCCTGCAGCAGTGAAGCGCAGCCTCAGTGTGGAGCAGTGCTGACCGACAACCAACAACTCTACTCAGATACTCTTTATTTAAACTTTAGTGGCCAGGTTAATTACGTGTCTCTCATTTAAGCTGTCACTACTATACTAGGTCAAACTTTATAATAACTCCACATTATGAATAATTTATTGTTTATATATATATATATATAATATATAAATATTTTATATAATAATCAGAATCAGTTTTATTGCCAAGTGTGCTTCACACACACAAGGAATTTGTTTTGGCAACAGAAGCTTCCAGTGTACATAAAGTGACGAGTGACAACACAAAATTAAATATGAGAAAAGAAAAAAAAAGGTGATAAACATTAAACAGAGATGCAGTTAGTCAAAAAGATCTAGATGTTGAATTGTATGTACATATTTTTTGTAAATTTATAGGTTATAAGGTGCTGTGTACCAATGCGAATGGAGAAAGTATTACACTGTATATTGTTATAAGGTGCAGTGTACAAGTGCGTATGAGAAAGTATTGCACGTTTATTGCACAGTAGGAGAATATTTAACTGTTCATGAGGTAGATGGTCTAAGGAAAGAAACTTGTCCTGTGTCTGGCTGTTTTTGTGCTTGGTGCTCTGTAGCGCCGACCAGACGGTAACAGTTCGAACAGGTAGTGTGCTGGGTGCGAGGCGTCCAGAGTGATTTTGCGAGCCCTTTTACTCACTCTGGAAGAGTACAGTTCTTGAAGTGTAGGAAGGGTAGTGCCAGTAATTCGTTCAGCAGTCCGGATTATTCGCTGTAGTCTACGGAGGTTGGTTTTGGCAGCGGAGCTGAATATAGAAAATATATAATTTATTATTGCGCAAATGCCTTGCTGATGTCAGAGGAGAATGGCCAGACTGATTTGAGCTGATAGAAAGGCAACAATAACTCAAATAACCACTCGTTACAACGGGAATATGCAGAAAAGCATCTCTGAAAGCACAACACGTCCAACCTTGAGACAGATGGTCTACAGCAGCAGAAGACCACACCGGGTGTCACTCCTGTCAGCTAAGAACAGGAAACTGAGGCTACAATTCGCACAGGCTCACCAAAATTGGACAATTGAAGATCAGAAAAAAATGTTGCCTGGTCTGATGAGTCTCGATTTCTGCTGTGACATTTGGATATATTCTTGGCACACTTTCAGCCCATTAGTACCAACTGAGCATTGTGTCAATGCCACAGCCTTCCTGAGTATTGTTGCTGACCATGTCCATCCCTTTATGACCACAGTGTGCCCATCTTCTGATGGCCACTTCTAGCAGGATAACGCGACATAAAGCGCAAATCATCTCAGACTGGTTTCTTGAACATGAGAATGAGTTCACTGTACTCAAATGACCTCCACAGTCACCAGAACTCAATCCAATAGAGCACCTTTGGGATGTGGTGGAATGGGAGATTCGCATCATGGATGTGCAGCCGACCAATCTGCAGCAACTGCGTGATGCTATCATGTCAATATGGACCAAAATCTCTGAGGAATATTTCCAGTACCTTGTTGAATCTATGCCACGAAGGATTAAGGCAGTTCTGAAGGCAAAAGGAGGTCCAACCCGATACTAGTAAGGGGTACCTAATAAAGTGTTCAGTTAGTATGTGCCTGAATAATAAACATATATAAGTGTTAACTTAAATAGTTTATTAGTCATTTAATTAAGCATTATGAATAAAGAACAACTATTCTTAAATAACTAGTTTGTAAATAATGCAATACTTAAGTGCTTATAAAGAATAGACCATTTGTAGCTGTATTTATAAACTGCTTATGACAACTATTAATGTACAGTTAATGCTAACAAATAATGAAATAACTATTTGCTAATGCTTCATAATGATTCATAGAGTGTAGTTATTATGAAGTGTTACCCTATACTATGCAGTTTACAACCTGATGTCTCAGGTTGTATATTAATAGTATTCAAAAGACGAAAAACTTGAAGTATTTTTTTCAGCAAGGATGCACTAAAAATGATAGAAATGTTACAGTAAGGATATTTACATTGCGATTAACTCTTTGTATCAAATAATGCTTAAGATTTCGCAGACACCACCACCACCAATAATAATAATAATAATAATAATAATAATAATAATAATAATAATTAAAAAAAAATAAAAAAAATAACAGAATTTCTTAAAAATACATTCAAATACTGTACAAAACGGCAACGTTAAATTGTGACAATATTTCACATTTTTATTGTTTTAATGTTTATTGATTGCATTAATTATATTGTATATATAAGAAGCTACAGTATATATAATATGTAAGAAACATATATATGATATATAAAAAATATATCTGTTTTCATTTTAGTTTACCCAGATTAATTATTTTTATTTTACATGTATTTATTTTTTTCATTTTTTCAATTTTATTTTATTTGAAATGCATTCTATTTTAAATGTATCTTATTTTAATGTATTTTTAGTTTTATTTAAATTTTATTTTTATTTTATTATTTATTTATTTTTAGTTTGTTTTTTCATTAAATTTAATTTAAATTTAACTTAATTAATTTTGGCCTTTACAATTTAGCATTTTACACAATTAATGAATTAATTATTTTTAATTACTTCAATGTCTGTTGGCCGAATACTTGCCTTTTTTTTCATCCAATATTTTGTTACGTTTTCTCTTCCTAATTCCTAATAAGAGGTTCATAAAAAGTAACTACATAATGATATTTAATAGTTATAGACTTGTTATATACTTGTAGCATTACTGGAGTCATGATGTAGTCTTTAAATATATGATAGTAAACATGATTTAATAAATCAATAGGTCAGGCATTGACCACAAAAGGCAGGACTTCATTACTAATTATAATACTTTTCACATAATTGTGACATTAAGTTGGAAGTGACAAAAGTGTCGCATTTTGCTTCCTACGCATTAGTAGAAATGCATTTGCTGCCAAGAATCCAAGGCTTGTTTCTATACACTAACTGATTTCAAAGAATTCACTGGAGTAAAAAAAAAAGAAATGACAGCTTTAGAAAAAAAGAAAATAATTAAATGCCATTAATAGCTAAATTGCGAAAACTGATTGCAAACAATGACAGCAGCGTAACAGATATCCACTGCGTTCCTTGCTAAACAAATTGCTATAAAAACGACTTGTAACATAGCTAATCATTTAAGAGTGTCTGTATTTAAAATAATGGGCTTAATATCCAAGCAGACAGTTTTTGTTCATTTCATTTGCTCATTAGGGGTGTTTAAATCAAGAAAACAATCGATCTCTGATTGCTCAGTCGCAAGAAATAAACCACAATGGTGAATAGTCAACAGAGCGGAGAGCAATCAAATCGTTCCGTCACTTTAAAAGCGCGAGTTTTAACAGTAGTTCAAACCATGAACACGACACCTGTGGCTCATTGAGTATTCATCACTCCACCTCCAGGCGAAAAAAAAAAAAAAAACACTCCTTTACAGAGGCATCAAAGCAGCCCGTCCTAAGAGGAAATAGCAGTTCATCATTGTTGTTTTGGTTTTCACTCGACAGTATGTAAATCTGCTCTCATATTGCGCTGTTTTGCATTAATGAAGTGAAGTTGAGCTCCAGACCTTTGACTGCAAACTCTCGCTCTCTTTCACTCTCTCTCTCTATCTCAAAATAAATAAATAAATAAATAAAATGCGGTTTGCTCAAACTATTTATTTAAATTGAGTTGAAACAACACAATTCTTCATTTTTTTTTTTGGGGTGGGGGGCACTTAATTGTTTAATGTTCAATTCACTTAAATTTGTAAAAAAAAATGATTAAGTTAATTTAATTGATTTGTATGGAGCCAGACTAGTCTAAAAAATAAGAAAAAATCATACATGTGCAACACAATTCACAACACATTTACAAAATCCAATTTGTAAGTTCGATACACAATTCGTAAATACAGAAGTCCAATTAATAAATTCAAACCAATTTAAAATTACACAAATCCAATTTGTAAATTCAAAACACGATTTACAAATGCACAAATCCAATTCGTAAATTCAAAACACGATTCGTAAACAAATCCAATTTGTAAATTCAAAACACGATTCATAAAGACACAAATCCAATTTGTAAATTCAAAACACGATTCGTAAACAAATCCAATTTGTAAATTCAAAACACGATTCATAAAGACGCAAATCCAATTCGTAAATTCAAAACACGATTCGTAATTACAAAAATCCATTTCGTAAATTCAAAACACGATTTATAAACACACAAATCCAATTCGTAAATTCAAAACACGATTTACATACGCACAAATCCAATTCGTAAATTCAAAACACGATTCGTAAACAAATCCAATTTGTAAATTCAAAACACGATTCATAAATACACAAATCCAATTCGTAAATTCAAAACACGATTCGTAATTACAAAAATCCATTTCGTAAATTCAAAACACGATTTATAAACACACAAATCCAATTTGTAAATTCAAAACACGATTTACATACGCACAAATCCAATTCGTAAATTCAAAACACGATTCATAAATACACAAATCCAATTTGTAAATTCAAAACACGATTCGTAATTACAAAAATCCATTTCGTAAATTCAAAACACGATTTATAAACACACAAATCCAATTCATAAATTCAAAACACGATTTACATACGCACAAATCCAATTCGTAAATTCTAAACACGATTCGTAAACAAATCCAATTTGTAAATTCAAAACACGATTCATAAATACACAAATCCAATTCGTAAATTCAAAACACGATTCGTAATTACAAAAATCCATTTCGTAAATTCAAAACACGATTTATAAACACACAAATCCAATTCGTAAATTCAAAACACGATTCGTAATTACAAAAATCCAATTCGTAAATTCAAAACACGATTTACAAACGCACAAATCCAATTAGTAAATTCAAAACACGATTCGGAATTACAAAAATCCATTTCATAAATTCAAAACACTATTCATAAATACACAAATCCAATTCGTAAATTCAAAACACGATTTGTAAACAAATCCAATTCATTTGGCTAAAATATCTATGACTTTTATTTTTTTTTGTGTGGAACCCAGCATTTTAACAGTGTACCCAATACCTAAATGCAACCATTACCTTAATAATTATTAATAAGCCGTTATTTGAGCTAATAGGAGTTTTAGCTTAAAGTCATACTTAATGTAAGCAACTGAACCTTAAAATATAGCGACCAACTATCCAACTCAATACTGTAAGCTTTGGTTGTATTCTAATATAGCAAAAAATTAGAAATAATTATGCTCATTAAACATCACTAAAACAACACTGAAAGTTTTTTATACACTGCATTTCCCTTCACTCCAGCCCGGAGTCTTTGTAATCCCAGACATTCCATTCCCGTCCAAGTCCCAGATGAGCACTTTGTCAGTAGTTGGGTTAATAAGGTTATAATCTCACCATTAAAGCACATCATTTTGCTCTCTCATGGCTCTCTGTGCAGGGTAATCCTGTTGAAGTTAGACTCATTTATGTCAGAGCGTAAACATCAGATGGATGTGTCCTTTTTCCACTGTGACGCAGTTCAGCTCTATTTGGGTGAAACTAAAGGAACAGAGACAGGAATAGAGATGGACTCTCTGGGGCAGACAAAAAGTTGCACTTCAAAGTTTGCTACAGAAGTAACAGAGCGACTGCAGAGTTCAGTGAAGGGGACACGATAGAAAACTGCAGAGCTTTGTGGAAATGTGCCATAGACTGCAATGGGTTTTTAGTGGCCAATTTTTCTATCTTTTAAACCTAAATCGATGGTGACGCGGTGGTTCAGTGGTTAGCACTGTTGCCTCACAGCAAGAAGGTAGCTAGTTCGAGTCCCTATTGGGCCAGTAGGCATTTCTGTGTGGAGTTTGCATGTTCTCACCATGTTGGCGTGAGTTTCCTAAGAGTGCTCCGGTTTCCCCCCACAGTCCAAAGACATGCGCTATAGGTGAATTGGGTAAACACAGTTGGACATACAAGGCAGTGCAGAATTATTAGGCAAATGAGTATTTTGACCACATCGTCCTCTTTATGCATGTTGTCTTACTCCAAGCTGTATAGGCTTGAAAGCCTACTACCAATTAAGCATATTAGGTGATGTGCATCTCTGTAATGAGAAGGGGTGTGGTCTAATGACATCAACACCCTATATCAGGTGTGCATAATTATTAGGCAACTTCCTTTCCTTTGGCAAAATGGGTCAAAAGAAGGACTTGACAGGCTCTGAAAAGTCAAAAATAGTGAGATATCTTGCAGATGAATGCAGCACTCTTAAATTTGCCGAGCTTCTGAAGCGTGATCATCGCACAATCAAGCGTTTCATTCAAAATAGTCAACAGGGTCGCAAGAAGCGTCTGGAAAAACCAAGGCGCAAAATAAACTGCCCATGAACTGAGAAAAGTCAAGCGTGCAGCTGCCATGATGCCACTTGCCACCAGTTTTGCCATATTTCAGAGCTGCAACATCACTGGAGTGCCCAAAAGCACAAGGTGTGCAATACTCAGAGACATGGCCAAGGTAAGAAAGGCTGAAAAACGACCACCACTGAACAAGACACACAAGCTGAAACGTCAAGACTGGGCCAAGAAATATCTCAAGACTGATTTTTCTAAGGTTTTATGGACTGATGAAATGAGAGTGAGTCTTCATGGGCCCGTGGCTGGATCGGTAAAGGGCAGAGAGCTCCAGTCCGACTCAGACGGCAGCAAGGTGGAGGTGGAGTACTGGTTTGGGCTGGTATCATCAAAGATGAGCTTGTGGGGCCTTTTCGGGTTGAGGATGGAGTCAAGCTCAACTCCCAGTCCTACTGCCAGTTTCTGGAAGACACCTTCAAGCAGCGGTACAGGAAGAAGTCTGCATCCTTCAAGAAAAACATGATTTTCATGCAGGACAATGCCTCATCACACGCGTCCAAGTACTCCACAGCTTGGCTGGCAAGAAAGGGTCTAAAAGAAGAAAAACAATTGACATGGCCTCCTTGTTCACCTGACTGAACCCCATAGAGAACCTGTGGTCCATCATCAAATGTGAGATTTACAAGGAGGGAAAACAGTACACCTCTCTGAACAGTGTCTGGGAGGCTGTGGTTGCTGCTGCACGTAATGTTGGTGGATTCTGTTAGTGTTTTGATCCGTTCACCATGGACGGCAGGGTTTTGAGTGTCCTTGTAAAGAAAGGTGGCTATATTGGTCACTGATTTGTTTTTGTTTTGTTTTTGAATGTCAGAAATGTATATTTGTGAATGTTGAGATGTTATATTGGTTTCACTGGTGAAAATAAATCATTGAAATGGGTATATATTTGTTTTTTGTTAAGTTGCCTAATAATTCTGCACAGTAATAGTCACCTGCACACACAGATATCCTCCTAAAATAGCTAAAACTAAAAACAAACTAAAAACTACTTCCAAAAATATTCAGCTTTGATATTAATGAGTTTTTTGGGTTCATTGAGAACATGGTTGTTGTTCAATAATAAAAACTAATCCTCAAAAATACAACTTGCCTAATAATTCTGCACTCCCTGTAGTGTATGAATGTGTGTGAATGTGAGTGTGTATGGGTGTTTCCCAGTACTGGATTGTGGCTAGAAGGGCATCCACTGCGTAAAACCTATGCTAGAATAGTTGGCGGTTCATTCCGCAGTGGCGACCCCTGATAAATAAGGGGTTAAGCTGAAGGAAAATGAATAAATAAACCTAAATCGACACCTAAACTTAACCCTATCTGAAAACTATGCATTTTTTCAAATTTTTTAATAAGCACAATTTAGTATTTTTAAAATAATGTATCTTATATGTATATTTTATATTAATATTTTTGTCCTAATTATTATTATTTTGTTATGTATTTATTCATCAAATTTATCTTCCCGCTTTTGTTCACCAAGATACAATGGAATAGTTTTGCTACTGAATTCTGAAAGCCATGTCAAATATTTGCCACTTCTTACACATTGCATATTTCATTTATTTTGTTATATTTTTAGAGTTTGAGCATGTTTAGGCCCTCAAAACTGCAATTTATTTTAGAGAAGAAGACGGTGGCAAGTAAATGTGCCCTCAAACATGCTTTAAAATGACCCGATGTAATGCATCTTCTATATCATAGTCAGTTTTTAATTCTCTCCAAAGGCAGGGTGCAGATATAAAGTTTTCATGTTCATCTATGAACTTTAGGCTGTATAACCTGCTACAAAAAAGTATCCAATGTTCATTTTCCAATTACAGTAATTAGTTAGAGACCCCAGAGTTACAGGAATGGGGCAAAAACGTTATTAGTAAAAGCCAAAACATGCTGATGGTTATGACGAATCTTTTGACTTATAATTGCCATCATTTTTATTTTTATTTATTTATTTATTTTGATCTCAGCAATTCACATTTTAATATTTTGAACTCACAAACTATATTTCCATGTTTTCCTTTTATTTCAAGTGCAGATGTCATTGTTTATACAGAGATATTTTTTTAATAAACTAATTTCAACAAACCTTAAATACACTGCCTAGTATGCTGACAGTAATGATATTAAAAATAGTAAAGACAAAAAAAAAATTACAATAATTAAACAGCAATAATTTCTAAAGATAATAAATAAATAAATAAATAAATAAATAAATAAAAATAAATAAATAAAAATAAATAAATTAAAATTAAAATAAATAAATAAATAAATAAATAAATAAATAAATAAATAAATAAATAAATAAATAAATAAATAAATAAATAAATAAATAAATAAACAAACAAACAACAATAAAGGGTGATACAATCAGGGATAGTGCTTTGCTATCTTGCAATGCTAAGCCATCATAAACTAAGCATAAGGGTCTGGATAGAAAAAGAAAAGAAAAAAAGGGAAATTACAATTACATACAAGATAATTCACATTATTCCTCAGAAAGTACATTTATAGCAGAAAAATATGACAATATGGGTTGCCAATCATATGAGAATTTTCTAGAAACTCTAATTGAATATTTAATTTTGGTCACACTTTATGTTGATGGTCCGTTTGTTGAATTTAAGTTACATTGCATCTACATGCCAACTAATTCTCATTAGATTAGACTGTTAGGTTGGGGTTAGGGTTAGTGTAAGTTGACATGTACTTGCAAAGTTTCTTGTAGTCAGTTAAATGTCTGTTAAAGAAGCAGTATCAACAGATATTAAGCAGACAGTCTACTAATACTCAAATGGACCATCAAAATAATGTGGTACCTTAAGTTTTTCCAAGTGTGGATTTAACATCAGATCTTGAAGTCATTGTGATGCTTTAGGTGGATTTAATATATTTTCATTTTAAACACAAAGTTTTATATCAAAAATTGATACCATGACCTGCAGAAATAAAATTCTTGATATCGGAAATTTGATTCTGACTAGAAAAAATACTTGATATCTGTAATTGTACTGTATTTATGTTAATTGTCACTCAGAGCTGCCATTCAAAATCAACTATAGACATTAAAATGAATTAACTTTATTTTTGATAGTGACAATGATGACTTCTAAAATATGTACTGTGATATCGATTAGTAAGTGATCCATTTTAGATACCCGATTAATCTCTGAGATATTGAGATTAATGTACTCACTTGCAGAAATGAAATATATACAGTAGTCAACATTAGAAGTGGATTAAAAAAAGTTGACTACTGTATATATGATTAATGTATAATACATAAGTCAGTGCATATATCAATAGCAGCCCTATATGTACATCTCAGGAAGTTACATGCGCTGTAAATAAAATGCTGGGTTCCACACAATCCCTTCATGTCGTCCAAACACATATCAATTAATTTAATGATTTTTACAATTTTGAGTTAAGTTGAACATTCATTCATTCATTCATTTTCTGCCGCTTTTCCGGGGCCGGGTCGCGGGGGTAGCAGTCTTAGGAGAGAACCCCAGACTTCCCTCTCCCCAGACACTTCCTCCAGCTCCTCCGGGGGGATCCCGAGGCGTTCCCAGGCCAGCCGAGAGACATAGTCCCTCCAGCGTGTCCTGGGTCTTCCCCGAGGCCGCCTCCCGGTGGGACATGCCTGGAACACCTCCCTAGGAAGGCGTCCAGGAGGCATCCGAAACAGATGCCCGAGCCACCTCAACTGACTTCTCTCGATGTGGAGGAGCAGCGGCTCTACTCCGAGCTCCTCTCGAGTGACAGAGCTCCTCACCCTATCTATAAGAGTTAAGTTGAACATAAAACATTTAAAACACACACAAACCCTTAATAGTGTTGTTTCAGCTCATTTTAAATAAGCAGCTTAAACAAGCAGCAGAAATATACATTTTTAAATATATTCGTGAAAAACAAAAATACACAACTATATAGTAGTGAACAACTATATTAACTTTCAGGCTCATTCAAATTCATACGTATTCGTAATTACACAAAGAAAAATATAATACCAACAACTTCCATTTAAACCCTTTTACCATGAGCAAACTTAGAAATCAAACTCATATGGACTAATAAATGACAATTACCTGCACATTCGGTGTGGCTAAATTGATTAGCAAATCTCATCAAGCATGAAAAATGTATGTATGCTGGAATAACACCTACATACGGACACCTATGAATACAAATGAGATCATGCAGCAATACCACTTCATTCTTCAAAAGCTGAACATTATGTATACTTTTATATGTAACTTCTATAATTATTATTATTTCATATTATTATTATTACTATTATTATTTTATTTCTTTATTTTTTCTATGGTTTTGTCCAAGTTAAAATGAATAAAGATTATTATTAGTGTTCACCTTTTTAATATTAAATATGTATTGTTATACAAAAGACTCTGAATATCTGAATATCTCTAAAAATCTGAATATTTGCTCTCCGAATATTACCCATAGACAACGTATATATGCGTCTAGCAATAACGCAAGCAATCCCAAATGATAGATGGTTCCCGAATAATAGACTGACAGACAGACGAAGTCAGAATTATTAGCCCCCCTGAATTATTAGATCTCTTGTTTATTTTTTCCTAAATTTCTGTTTAACGGAGAGAAAATTGTTTCAGCACATTTCTAAACATAATAGTTTTAATAACTCATTTCTAATAACTGATTTATTTTATCTTTGTCATGATGACAGTAAATAATATTTGACTAGATATTTTCCAAGACACTTCTATACAGCTTAAAGTGACATTTAATGGCTTAATTAGGGTTAATTAGGTTAATTAGGTTAACTAGGCAGGTTAGGGTAATTAATAATAATTCCTTACATTTATATAGCGCTTTACATATTGGGGGGAATCTCCTTATCCACCACCAGTGTGCAGTGTGGATGACGCGACGGCAGCCATTTTGCGCCAGACCGCACACCACACACCAGCTGATTGGTGGAAAGGAGACAGAGGTATGAAGCCAATTATGATATGGGGAGGGTTCGGAGACCATGATGGACAGAGGCCAGTGGGCAGATTTGGTCAGGATGCCGGGGTTAAACCCCTACTCTTTTTCGAAGGACATCCTGGGATTTTTTAATGACTACAGAGAGTCAGGACCTAGGTTTAACGTCTCATCCGAAAGACGGCGCTCACTGAGCAGTATAGAGTCCCCGTCACTATACTGGAGCATTAGGACCCACACAGACCGCAGGTTGGGTGCCCCCTGCTGGCCTCACTAACACCACTTCCGGCAGCAACCTAGCTTTCCCATGTGGTCTCCCATCCAGGTAATGACCTGGCGCAGCCCTGCTTAGCTTCAGTGGGCAGCCATGTGAGAGTTGCAGAGAGCTAGCTGCCGGCAAATTATTCTATAACGATGGTTTGTTCTGTAGACTATCGAAAAAAATATAGCTTAAAGGAGCTAATAATTTTGTACTTAAAATGGTGTTTAAAAAATTAAAAACTGCTTTTATTCTAGTTGAAATAAAACAAATAAGACTTTTTCCAGAATAAAAAAATATTATCAGACATACTGTGAAAATTTCCCTGCTCTGTTACACATCATTTGGGAAATATTTAAAAAAGAAGAAAAAAATTCAAAGGGGGGCTTTTATTCTGACTTCAACGGTAGGTAGGTAGGTAGGTAGGTAGGTAGGTAGGTAGGTAGGTAGGTAGGTAGGTAGGTAGGTAGGTAGGTAGGTAGGTAGGTAGGTAGGTAGGTAGGTAGGTAGGTAGGTAGGTAGGTAGGTAGGTAGGTAGGTAGGTAGGTAGGTAGGTAGGTAGGAAGGTAGGTAGGTAGGTAGGTAGGTAGGTAGGTAGGTAGGTAGGTAGGTAGGTAGGTAGGTAGGTTGGTAGGTAGGTAGGTAGGTAGGTAGGTAGGTAGGTAGGTAGGTAGGTAGGTAGGTAGGTAGGTAGGTAGGTAGGTAGGTAGGTAGGTAGGTAGGTAGGTAGGTAGGTAGGTAGGTAGGTAGGTAGGTAGGTAGGTAGGTAGGTAGGTAGGTAGGTAGGTAGGTAGGTAGGTAGGTAGGTAGGTAGGTAGGTAGGTAGGTAGGTAGGTAGGTAGGTAGGTAGGTAGGTAGGTAGGTAGGTAGGTAGGTAGGTAGGTAGGTAGGTAGGTAGGTAGGTAGGTAGGTAGGTAGGTAGGTAGGTAGGTAGGTAGGTAGGTAGGTAGGTAGGTAGGTAGGTAGGTAGATAGATAGATAGATAGATAGATAGATAGATAGATAGATAGATAGATAGATAGATAGATAGATAGATAGATAGATAGATAGATAGATAGATAGATAGATAGATAGATAGATAGATAGATAGATAGATAGATAGATAGATAGATAGAATCGTGATACCAATTGTCATTTCAGCATAAATAAATGGCTCTTAAAATATGCAATTGTGTGAGTTTCAGTGCATCACGGTTATAACAGCAGCTGTAACAGATTCTAACACAACTATTTATTTCTCTGCTCCCAAAACACTTCGAATGGTTAATAAAAAAAGCAGAAGGGGGGGAACATTTCCAACAATCTTCAATTGTTCTAATTGGCATCATTAATTTTCTCTATGGGCCTCGAGATAATTACATGACATTAGTGTCATGTATAATGCATGAGCAATTTTCACCCCCCACATATTCTACGGCCCAGTGTTGGTGCGTGTGTGTGTGTGTGTATTATATTTTAATATTCATCTTGAAAGCTGCATGTGTATATATTCACAGTAAGCATGCACAAATTTGGTCTGCTCTTGGTTATGTAATATATTGACTGTCATCAAATTATCTTGATGACTATGACATAGTTTTACGATATATAGACATTGCTTTTCAGGCTTCACTGGTACGCATATTACACATTGCTTTGCTGAACGATATATAGTATTGGTTGAACAATATTAAACTGGCTTATGTGACATGTAAAATGAGGAAAAACAGAAGTGTTTTTATTTAATGCCAAGGTACAATACTGTGCTGATTCACTAGTAATTCACTAAGCAAAAACCCATCAAGTCCATGATCGCATGAACCCCCTGTAAACAAAACCAGGACCACCTCTTCTCTTCCCTTAACCACACTACATGACAAACCATATCAAACCATTACGCAATTCAGAGTGTGCCTCACACAGGCAAGTGGGTTTGGCAAACCACCTGTAGAAACATTCTTCTTTCTTAAAACAAACAAACGCACAAAAAAAAAAAAAACACTTTTTGTTTCAAATTGCTAAATGTCGCCTCAATTATGAGTCGCTTTGAAAACTATTTTCTTATATTTATTTCTTATATGAATTTTCTAAGACTTTCTAAGACTTCATCTAAGTCAGTGGCATCTCAAAGCACAGACTAAGCTGAATCAAAGTTAAAGTCTTTAATAATGAATAATACAATACCAAATCACTAATACATTAACTGAAAAGCAATTCTCATTTGTCTGAACCTTGTCTACTGAAGTACATTTTGCTGCATTGCACTAAGCTGAGAAATCAAAAAGAGCAATACATAAATTCATTAACGCAGTACAGATGTTAAATCAGACAAGAGAACAAAAGGGATTTCCGGTGCCCTGTAAATTAATTATAAATTTCCTAAAGTGAAAAAAATAATAATAATAAAAATAATAATAATAAAAAAAAAAATAATAAAAAAATTATATATATATATATATATATATATATATATATATATATATATATATATATATATATATATATATATATATATATATAAACAAAATAAATAAATAAACATATCTATATATATATCTACATGTATATATCTATCTATCTATCTATCTATCTATCTATCTATCTATCTATCTATCTATCTATCTATCTATCTATCTATATATATATATATATATATATATATATATATATATATATATATATATATATATATATAGATAGATATCAACTCGTTTTATCATGGTAAAATAACACAGAAATCCAATAATAACACTTCAGTCTTCTGCCGAAGCTCCGACTTCTGCTTTGAGAAACTGTCAATCACAGCTGTCAATCACGATGACACGCCCAGCATTAAATTACTGCTCAAAACATACTCTTTACAAAAATGAAGATCTGCACCTATATCAGCACGATAACCAGTCCCTTAACTGACCAGAACCAACTTTCCGAACATTTCATTGCAAGGGTAAATAATTTTTTTTATTTGGTCTCATGTCTCCTTCATTAACACGGAGGAGGCGGGCTTTATGACTTGTACTGCAGCCAGCCCCCAGGGGGCGATCTAATCGCCGAGACCTTTACTCAAAAGCAGGCTTGAGGCACAC
>LR812524.1:9010332-9066006 GCA_903798195.1 Danio kyathit
TGCGTTATTATGTTATAGTAGTAAACTACTGTACTGCGTGTTATAAAAGTGATGCACAATCATTTATACTGTACAGTATTTTGGATATGAGGTTGCACTGCACTGCCCTCCCCTACTCTCTCTAAAGACTTTTTAATTTTCTCTTTCTTTTTAGCAATCAAAACAGATTATTAATTTACTCAAGTCTTGGTACAGTTTCCTTGAAGAGTGCTGGGGGCGTATCAAAAAAAGAAGAAACTGTAAGCAGGAAGGTTTTTGAAAATGTGCATTTTATAATTAAGCTTCCTTCCATTTCTCTGAATGGGGGAGCTTAAAATCACCTTTTATTGCAGTATCTTCCTACAGGCAGTTTGGAATAGACAAACATTAATTTGTCTACACTCATTTTCAGGCCAGTCTCTGATGGTTGAGAAGAGAGAGAGAGAGAAAAAAAAAAAAGAGAAAAGGTTCTTAATTCAGTCAGTGCATTAGAATTATACCCGTCCTGTTGCTGAGATAAAGCTCTTCCCCATTGCAGGCACAAACAGCTTGGCTCAAGTGCTGAGTTTGTATTGTCGCAAATGTGAAGTCATTACGCAGAGAGAGAGAGACTAAACTTAAAACAAATATTATCAGAGACGAGAAAATGAGACTCCTGCCAAAGTGCCATTGCCGTAGGGAAAGCGGCTTGCCTTTATTCAGCGGGAACAGAGTGCTACCATGTCGCTTCACACTCCATAGCACATATTGCTGGAGCCTGGAAGCTCATCCAAAAAAAATATCTGCACAGTAATCAAGATGAGCACTTAAGCCTCGAAAGAGTTCTCAATTTATTTATTTATTTCATTATATTTATTTCTTTCTCCCGTGGGGGAAGACGTTGATTTGATGCATATGCAGTTTTCCCAAAATTGCCTTGTAAACATCTCACAGTTGGTACGGTTGGACATTTTGCTGTGGAGGCAGTTGGCACTGTTGAATGAAAGTATTGGAAATGCGAATGCTAACACAAGTTTTAGCGTCTCTGGAAGCAGTGGCTTACTGGCGTAAACACAAAAACTGATAACGATAAACTCAAGGCATAATTCGATACATATCTCGATACGATATTATCTCGACATAGTTTGCTAAGGAAAAATAAAAAAAGTTTAATATTAGTATTATTATTGTTTTTTTATCTGCTGGATAGTAGGCGTAGGAGCAGGATTGAAGGCCTGTGCTGTATTTTATATGTGGCCAGTGAGGTAAATTCAGAAATAACTTTAATAACGTTTGGGGTAAATACTATGTTAAAATCTTTAATATGCAATTGTTAAACCCAAGGATTAGATTTAATTTTCGTAGGTTTCTAGGCGACTATCAACCGTTTTCTCAGAGGATGACAAGCTGACAAAACATTGCTGTCGCTCTGATACAAGTTTTATTTATGGAGAGCTCTGCAGTGTTAGTGTGTTCTGTGTTTGTCTGAGAAAGTTAGTCTTACCGAAATATGAATATTCCATACAAGCTGAAGCTGATCGGTCAATTCTTGTCATGTGACTTGCAGTGCGCTCGCGGCCCAGGGTTCATTGGTGCGAGCTTGTCACACTGCTTGTATGCGCAAGCCGCGCACCTCCATTGGAAACAACAAACTTGTGCAAACTCTAGAAATATGCGATATGCGAACGGCCCCTAAAAGGCTGCCATCATTTGCGATCTCCATCAGTTGGTCTTCTTGCACAGACATGCTGAATTCACCTGATTTGTTGACAAATGAATTGCCAATCTATACCTTGGTAGTTCACGGGTCCTTCACTGGGCCTTTTCCCCTTAGCAAAGGAACTTTCCAAAGACGTCTGTTTTTTACTTATTTTGCTGATTGTGGGTTAAATTTGGGAACTCACGTGACTAAGATGTAAGCAAGAGAAAACGGTCATTTTTCAAAATAAAAGATTTTTCAAAATAAAAGATCGTTCAGACTCGCATCACAAATAAAACTGTTATTTTTTAATTGATGATTTCTTGTGCGGCCCAGTACCAATTGATCCACGGACCGGTGGTTGGGGACCACTGAGCTAGGGGATAAAATGAACTAAGGCAACGTGACCATTCTTCTAATTGTCTACTGCTAAGAAATGTTTTAAATATGACGCAACCCCCACAAAGCTCGCTGAGGCCCCCTTGTGGGCCGGGACCCCTCTGTTGGGAACCGCTGGTGTAGAGAACTTCGTATCAAACAGTAATCGTGATTTTTGATGTAAGTTTATTATTTCATGATATATGAAGTTTATTTACTGTTTTCTAGAAGTTAGTCTTGTAAAAAAAGATATCTTGTGCGATTATACGTGCATGTACAATGCATGTTTCATTGAAAATGTGCAAATTGTGTGATGCAAGGTTCAATTGGCTGTGCTAACATGCTTTATTTATTTATTTATTTGCACCATAGCACTGCCGTATTTCAGTTTAGGTTAAAAATTATTTCTTTACTTATATTTTTATTTTTTGTTTTAAGGGAGTTTGTGGCACTATTGTGTAAAAAGTTTTGTGCAACTTACCCGTGTGCCATTGAGATTTGCCTAAGAACAAGATTTTGGGCCCTTATGACACAGATTTTGGTAACCTGAAGTTAACTGTAATTTTTGTTAAATTATTCAGGTTCATTTATTTTGCATTATTATTATTTTATTTTCTGACAATTTGTTTTCACAGAGTATATTCCGCTGTGCTCCCTTCGACCGCTGTAATCTTTTCCCTGTCAAATAGCAGTCAGGTAAACCACCATTTTATCAAATTAAATTTGCTAATTTTGTGCCTTTATTACTTGCCACCCGGCTACATATAGAAATTGTAGAATCTATATGATAATTAGTAAATTTTTTTAAAGGTACTGGACTTTTGTCTCTCGAAAAATGCAGGGTTCCACACAATTCATTTACGTTGTACCAACACAAATCAATTAGGTTAACTTAAGAAATGTAAGTAGATTTAACGTAAATCAATTAAGTCCCAAAAAAATAAGTAGTTTGAATAAGCTGCAAAATAATTTTTTATGTGTATAAATTGTACTCCTTAATACGGTTATCGCAGTCAATACTAGATATACAGTGTTTCCTCTAGGATTTTTTCCAGCTGTGGCGGCAGGTCTTTTGATCTACCAACTACTTTTGGCGTTATTTCAATGACAAATGTGACGCAGTACTACAAGTCGAGATCGGATTTGTGTAATACGAGCATGCAGATCTTTTTGCTTGCGCTAGGATTTCTTCTTGCACGCCCTCAAATATACACTGCTCAAGTGCAATTTAGCGCATTTATGTAGTGAATATGTCTCCAACCTTTATTAGATTTGCAGGGAATATTTATGAACGTCTCCAATAGACCTACAGAGCGGCATTAATGCGTCCTGAGGTAAAGTGAAACGGCTATAAACTCCAGCAAGATAAAGTCTTTGTTTGTTGTATGCAGAGCCATAGACCTCTATAGATAAAGTATAATTTTGGAAACTGTGTTCATCCTAACTGCTATACGTCGTGTTTGCTGGCCTCAAGCATCACGCACCTGTCAGTCAGACAGTCAGCATGTCACCTCAAAGGGTTAAACAAATAACGCACAGCACAACTACGGTTACAGAAAAGCTTGCTCTGTTATAATTCACTTACTTTTTAATATGTTTTGGTGCGATTATAACCCGCTGTTTAAAAAAACAACAATGTTTTGAATGAGAAGCTGTAATGTAGCCGTGGCAAGATGAATTTTGGTGTGGCACCCCGCCATGGTAAAATGTATGTAGCTGAAACCTTGATATAGTTTTAAGTCCATATCGCCCATGCCTATTCTCCACAGTAGTATAGTTATAATATACAATACAACATACTAACATACATAAGAATAAATTAAACATTCCAGATGATTTCTACACAATGCATTACACATGCACAATATGTCAATATTCTGTATTATACATGCTAATTTCCTCTATTCTCATTACAGGAAAATTCTACGATCACTTATTCACTCATCCAAAATGTTTTAAGGGGTAGACACAGAGTGCACAGAGCTGAATCCCTATTGTTATTGTTCAGATTTTCAAAGAAAAAGATTTGCCATAAAACTGAACAGGCAGATCAAACCATAAGTCATAGAGACTTGGAACTTTGAGGGATGGTAGCACCCATATACCATCTACAATTCTGTCAAGGCTTGGCCCAATCAGCCTGATGCAACAGCCATCAAAAGTACAAAATCTCTGGAGTTATACTCTCACTGTTTCTTTTGTTCAAACTGGATTGGGCAAGAAAGCTTTTACATGTACGGCTCCTTCTGAGTGGAGTCTTCTCCAGTCTAAACTGAAATGACAAAATTCGGATCATATTAAAACAGTTATTCAGCAAATAGAAGGTGGCTCATACGTTTATAATTGTTTTAAGTGTTCCTAATTTGATGTGCATGTCTAGTTTATTTGTTTTGTTACTAACTGTTTTGTTGTCCATTTTGGCGCTCCTGTGGTTTTTTATCTCAGAGTATTTTCCTGTTAAAGTTTAAAAAAAAATAGCTATTGACCTTATTCTTCAGTGCGGAAGTGCGCTCGTTTTTGCGATTGTTTTAGAACTTCCAATTCAGTTGCCTATGAGAGAAATGACTAGGAATAATAAACGGGACAAAACGGTTAAACTACTTGCTCTACAAACAAGTGTTTGTATGATTATACAGACAAAGTAGAATAATATATTAAGAAAATATCAGTTTGCAACATGAAGCGGCAAAACGAGATGTTTTTAACGTCTAAAAATTAATGGAAGAGAATGAGACCGGAAGTCTCGAGCCAAAATGATTCAAATGGCTGCGCCCGCTCGAACGCGGAGAATAAGGTAAATAGGTACAAGACAAACTTCAATGGACAAAAAACAAGCAAATATAAAAAAAAAAAAATTCACGGGATCTAGGGACTGATCATGACGCGAAGATGACAATCACTGACAGATGGACATTCAGCTGTGGGGAATAAGGGTTAAAGGTTATGTTCACAACAATACCACAGTATAGCCAACCGTGTGCTGTGTTAGTTCCTGTCATTTTTCTGATTTTTGATACAATAACCTATGCTGCAACGCGGGATTTGCCGGCCGTTTGCTATTGAAGGAGCAGCAGAGACTATGGGACTTTGTCAGACTTTGACAAGGACTTTGTCAGAAACTCTTACAGTTCAAATGGACCAGTTTCTTCTTCCTCCAGATCATAACATTTAAGTCTCAATAAAATTGTTGCCTCATTGTTTGTAGTTAGCAAAATATGTGTTTAATTATGTGTTATAAGTTGTAATCTGCCCGTGTGGCTTGTAATCACATATCGATTATAGATCCGTGCTTGTACTGTATCTCTCAGGTTAAATCTGTATAGGGCTGTTCACACATTGCGTCCAAAACTACGTTAAAAATGTGACGCGTGCTTCTTCCTTTACCGATTTCTGAGCTAGTGATCCTCTGCTGTTTGTTGCTATGGAAACCATCAGCTGTTCCTCACACGCAGCGTGGTCACTTTTCAAAATAGTTCAACTTTTGCCACTGTGTAGATTAATACTGAATGTGTGTCGTCATTACTTGTTAGGTTTAATAGAAGAGTATTATGCTGGTGTTTAACTGCATTGCTTTATTGCATCCTGCATTGGGCTCTCACATACTTTCTGTGCTGTGCTGAACCCAGTCGACCAATCGCAATAGACTGGGCCATCTGTCCAATCGGCGCAGATTAGCTTCGCTAAGGAGGGGTTTGGGAACAAATGAATCGCTGAATGATTCATATGCGAGTCGCTGGAATAATTAGGTAAAAATAAACGCATATTATAAGACAATGAAAGTGTTTTTTTGACCTTGCACGCATATCAGCATGTTGTTGGAAACCCCTAAAACCAAAATATGACCTTTTATAATGCAAAATAGGGGCTCTTTAAATTTGTAAAAACTAATAAGCTAACTTAATTCCTTCAAATTGTCCCAACACAAATCGACTGTGCATTTTTTATAATGTATATCATTGTGGTTATATTTCAAACATCCTCTGTCTCTCTCTTCCCCTTCATCAAAGAATCCACAATTGAAGGATCAAAGAATCCATGTCTATAAAATGGACGCCTGAATAAAAATTGGTCAAGTTTCCAACACGCTGGTCTCCCAAACCTCCCCTCTGATGCCATGTTCTGTGCGAGCACCAGTTTATGCAGTGGAGAGATGAACTGCACTCCTTCTGAAGAAAGTATATGCTGTGTAAATTGGAGAGATAACTAACTCTAGCCCACGTGAGAATACAGTGGGGGAGAAGACTTTTAATTGGGTTCCTGTTTCATTGTGTTGTTACATTCGTTAGTGAGCAAGATTTCAGTGTTTTCCTTTTGTTTCTGCGCTTAATGGTCGGTTTCCTTTTACGGCTACATTTTTTTCTTTTTTTTTGTGCTATTTGATCACTGTTTACCTACAAACGGTGAGTAATTGATCATGTAAGATGTCTTTCAAGGCTCTTTCCATCAAAACAAGGTCAAGACAATGTAGATTTTGTGGATGTGACTGGAGAAATTGAAGAAGCTAAAAACTAGGCACGGTAAACCGATTTTGTTTGGAGATTTAGTTGATTGCTAATTCCTTTAAGACCACAGGGCAGCCAAAGTGCACTTTTCCAATGACCTCCATTGATTTCTGCTTGCTTTGGACTTAAGCTGACTTTACTCTGTTAATGTAAATGATTTGGAAGTATACTACATCTTAGAAGAAATGGTCCAGTTTTCAGCAATATTAAAAGTCTAATACTTCATTCACGGCACTGAATTGGATGAATACTGAATGATGTAGAGATTGCAGTCAACACTTCAGTCATTTTAGCTTGAGGTCTGAGAAAGAACTGAGAAAGAATATCGAATTGATTTTAGAAGCCCACTAAACCAGTTAAACCTGTTAGAAGTGAGCTCTTAGTTTTATCCAGATGGTCAACAGGGCAACTTTTCCACAATGTTGCCTGGCAACTACACTGGAGGGAGGCGAAAGAATGAAACAAAAGATAAATTGTTTATATATTAGGCTTCAGAAGTAAATCTCAGGGTTGCATAAGCTAGTTTCCCAGATTGTCTACTCTTTCTTATTTCTAGAGCTGTTACTTGGCAACACTGGTTTAAAGAAATAGTTTTAAAGACTTTGTTCACACAAAAACAAAATTCTGTGTAATCATTTACTCACCTTCATGTTGTTGTTGAACAAAAAATTAGATTTTTTTGGAGGAATCTTTGAGATGCTGTTTTGGTGGATGATGAAACCATGCAGTATTGTGTGAGAGAAAAAAAGACAGCAATTGGAGATATTTGTTAAAAATCATTTGACGGCAAAGATTATTTGTTCTCCTATGCTTGGGGACAATTTCTGTAAGAATATGCTTCAGTAAAGTACAAGTCAGTAAAACAGCACTGGCCATTTTTATTATCAGGTCATCATCTTTTTATTCCATGAAAAAACATTTTCAAATGATGAATCAGTAAATGGTAGAAATTAGGGCTGGGCGGTATATCGAGTTCTGGGCATATATCGATATGATTCCACAACGCGATGCAGGATTATCCAAAATCTTTCATATCGATATGGTTTGAGGCCACACGTGTGCATTCTGCGCGAAAGAGACCATTCCTAGGTAGTGATGTGCGGATCAATACTAAAATATCCGATACTAGCTTTGTATGTATTAAAATCGATTATCGTATCAAAATATCGATATTTCAGTAATTTGAAGCAAATATGTAGTTTATTGGAAATTGAAATACAGCGGAAAGTAATCACAATTATCCTAGCTTATCTGAATAATGCCAACTTAGTCGGAACTACTTGTTCTTCCGCCTGCCAAGTCATGTGTGTAATATGGCACTGTACAATTGCAGAGCACGCTAGCGAGCCACTCAGTCCACTCCACTGGCACATGCTGTTCAGTCACGCTGTCATTGGATATGGGTGACCGCAAGCAAAGTTATCTGTGGAGCTACTTCACTTCCATAAACTCAAAAGATGCGGTTTGTGACACGTGTAACAAAACAGTGAGGTACTGGGGTAATACCACAAACCTAATCAAACATCTACATATAAATCACAAGACAGAATATGACAACGTCATGACTAGGCGGTCAGAAGAGGAGGAAACGAAAGGCAAAGCTGCTGCTAGGGCATGATAGGATATGATAATTCTTCATCAATAAACACGAATAACCTGTAATATGTCTCGCATTTAGTATGAAGTGACACTTAAGCAAACTACTTGTTACTTTAATTTGCCAAACAATAATTTTTGGGCAAAGTATTGATATCGGATCAGTATCGCTGATACTCACCTTCATTTTACTTGGTATCGGATCGGATAGGAAACCAGTGGTATCGAACATCACTACTCCAAGGTAGCTCGCGAGCTCCACTTGGACAAATGTGCGCATGCGCAAATGAATGATTCACTCATGAGTCATACAAAAGTTTTGTTCAAAATGAACAAACCGTTCAAGAATGACCCATCACTGACGCAACATGGAGGGACATGCACTGCCGGTGTTGTATCGAAATATGACTCCCCCTCGCGTACATGTACGTCTCACATCGCCTGCAGCTGTCACAGCAGTTTATCAGAAACCTTTTATCGATCAATTCTACTGCAATTGACAGCAAGAACGAACATAGAAGTCTTGTCAAATTGAAAAGCAGCACCTGAATGTGTTCAAAAGAATTCAAAATGCCAAAATGGGACCAATTTATACCGCATTTTGAAAGTGAAACCACCTCATATTCACTGATTATAAGTTCAGTATTTATTACACAATGGTCTCTTCATTACATTTACATTATAACACATTTAGCTATGCGTTCTGGTCTGTTATAATAACGGTTTACATTTATATGCTTAACCAGCATTTCAGTTCATTTACATCACAGTACTCTAAAACAATTCCGTTACTTCTCATCTCTTTAGTCTATTCGTTTTCCTCTCATTATTTAATATTTAGTAAAACAAGTTTAGTTAAAACAAAACAAAAGAAAACGTGTAGGATTTTTTTACATGGAGTGACAGACTTATCTTTAGATATCTTCGATATGTGTCCTGTTTAATAATTGTGCACAATACATGTAAATATGTAACTAAAAAAACATATACTGTACAGCTGATTTAATTGTTGTTTATAAAGCACACAACTGTGGTTTACAGGATTACTTATAACAACACTGTAATTGTGACATAAAATACTGTATGTTTCAGATTTACATTCAATGTGGTTCTTTTCTATCCTACAATACTTTTTGTTCTGTTACTATTTAAGTGTGTTCCTTTTTTGCTCTGAAAATGTATCATGAAGATCATGAAGGGCCGATGTCCTGCAGAGTTTAGTTCCAACCCCAGTTAGACACACCTGAACCAGCTAATCAAGCTCTTTCTAGGTATACTAGAAACTTCCAGGCAGGTGTGTTAAAGGAAGTTGAAGATAAACTATGCTGGACACCGACCCTCAAGGACCAAGTTTGGGCACCCCTGGTCTAGTGCATCTCTTAAGGCAAGAAGAACCTCAACTGGCCTGTGTTACACTCTAAATACTCTAAGTATTACTTACTGAGCTGCAAAATATTGTTGTTGCATTGCACCACAGCTATGCTGATGAGACTCAGATCTACTTAGCCTTAATGCCTAATGACTTCAGCCCCATTGACACCCTCTGCCAATGCATTGATGACATTAACAGTTGTATGTGCCAAAACTTTCTTCAATTAAACAAAGAGAAGACAGAAGTCATTGCACATGAGAACAGAGATGAGGTTGTCAAGGTGAATGCGTACCTTGGCTCTAAGGATCAAACAACAAAAAATAAGGTCAAGAATCTTGGTGTTATTCTGGAGTCAGATATGAGTTTCAGTAGTCATGTCAAAGCAGTTAGTAAATCAGCATAATATCATCTCAAAAACATTGCAAGAATTAGATGCTTTGTTTCCAGTGAGGATTTAGAGAAACTTGTTCATGCTTTTATCAGCAGCAGGGTGGATTACTGTAATGGACTCCTCACTGGCCTTCCCAAAAAGACAGTTGCAGCTCACCCAGAACGCTGAGGTCAGGATTCCGACAAGAACCAGAAAATCAGACCACATCACACCTGTCCTTTACACTGGCTCCCAGTGACATTCAGAATAGATTTTAAAGTATTATAACTTCTCTATAAATCACTAAATGGCCTAGGACCTCAATACATTACAGATAAGCTCACTGAATACAAACCTAACAGATCACTCAGATCATTAGGATCATATAAATTAGAAATTCCAAGAGTTCAGTCAAAGCAGGGTAATTCGGCCTTAAGCTACCGCGCCACCTGCTGCTGGATTCAGCTTCCAGAAATGATCAGATGTGCTACAACATTAGACACATTCAAATCAAAACTTAAAACACATCTGTTTAGCTGTGCCTTTACCGATTGGGCACTGTGCTACAGTACGTCCTTTCTTTTATTTTTTATTCTTTTATAACCTGTTTTAACACATTTTAATATGTTTTTAATCACTTTTATTTTTTGTTTTTATTTTCTTATACTTGGCTCTTTTATTCCTGTTTATGTAAAGCACTTTGAATTGCCACGGTGTATGAAATAAACTTGCCTTGCACCATTAGACTTGTCTAAATGCACTTATGAAGCCTTTTGTGTGGACTTTATGGTCCAGGATAAGATCTTTTGAAGAGCTGGTGCAACCCTACCCCGAAGAGCAAGGTTTACTTACACCACAACTACTAATAGCTGCCCCATAAACTTCAGTCCAATTAGGATCACAGCACCAATGTAATCCCCCTGATTGTATTCATCCCACTCTGAGCAGAATTTGAACTGTCCTCCCCTAGATTAGAGGTGGGCCCACTAAGAAGGTTGCTAAAATGTATAGCATTATCAGATGCCCCTCCAGTTTCTCTCGTCCTGCTCCAAGAAGGTTTGAAACTACCATTCCCTGCATGGGAAATAGGCATACTTACAAGGGCACTAAAAGCTGCAGCCTCTAATGCAACTTTTGCAGCAAGGGGAATGATGTTTACTCTTACAATTGCAACAAACAGTCAGTCCCCTAAACGTCACCTAAATCAAATGACAATAACGTAACCCCAGTTTCAATTTGCTCTACTTATAAAAGAATTTGAACTACTCTGTATGCTCAATCCAGGGAAGGCAAAGTATCTATTGTGCTTCTTGAGGCCTGGGGAACTTCAACTTGGCCTTGAATTCATGGGACCAGGGTAAGCTAACTTGGACACAAAACCTCTTGTTGCTAGGGGAGTGAGGTTTGCTCTCACAACTGCTGCTAGCATTCACCCCCCTAAACTTTACACCCATCCCATCCAGGTCATAGCATCAATATAACCCTTCAAGGTCTACTGCCCTTTTTCTGAGCACGATCCAAATGTTTCTAGCAAGGCATGTTCTAAAATCACAGAGTAGTCACCAGTACCCCATTTTTAAGATAAGGTGAGTGAGGTTTACCAGCACAGCTCCTACTTGCTGGCCTCACTATACACTCACTTTTACATGGGTTATGGCACCAACCTCTGCAACCCCAAACAGGTTTAAAGCAACAATGTAACCTTCACCCTTCTCCAAGTGAGAATCAAAATGGTGTTTCCATTATGGAAGGCAGGCACAGTAACAAATAATTATAATAATAATAAAATGCTAAAGCTAGCTTTGCATAAACATTTTCATATGAGAATATGGAAATTTCTCTGCCCTTTAAAGCTACTGATTTGAGAGTCTGTGTATGTCTGTTTTTAAGGGATATTATAGGGTAGGAACTAATGCCCTAATGTCTTAAACATCATGTCCAGGCTAGTTTGCTTCCAATTTATTCCTTGACCTCAGCAAACTTCCAGCACACTCTCTCAGCACACAACCCAGCCAAAGCCTTCGCCGCTGAGTTTTAGGTCAAGGAACATAGATTCTCAGTGCCATACATGTTTTCTGCTTTGAGTCTTAGTTCATCTTCTGGCGCACAGCAATTTTTTGTTTCGTTTGCTCTGCATGGTGGATTTGAAACTCAGGAGTCATGATATTGGTAATGGAAAAGTCTGGTTTTACCCTTCGCTCCAGCACTGCCACAGGGACCAAAAACAGCTCTGACACAAAGAACACACAGGTACGGGACGCATTAAACAAATACTAGTCTGCAGGAAAAAAAAATGCCTTGTAGACAAGGTTTTTGTGTTATTTTGGCACTGGCCACTGTTTGAATGTCCTGCAGTTGCCTACAAGAATGAGTGGATGTGTCCAGAATGGAAAACAAGCGTACTATTTACAGAATGCATTATATATACTGTTACTTAAAAAATAAAATGCGGAGAAGTATGCATCATGAAACAAACATTTCAAGCAATGGCTATTCTTATCACATGACACCAAAATGCGTAGCTTGAATAAAACCATTTAATTTAACCTACAGTAGCTAGTAAAAAATCATTCATTCATTCATTTTCTGTTTGGCTTAGTCCCTTTATTAATCTGGGGTCGCCACAGCGGAATGAACTGCCAACTTATCCAGGATATGTTTTATGCAGCGGATGTCCTTCCAGCTGCAACCCTTCACTGGGAAACCTCCATACACACTCATTCACACACATACACTACGGACAAATTTACCTTATCCAATTCACCTACAGTATACCACATGTCTTTGGACTTGTGGGGGAAACCGGAGCACCCGGAGGAAACCCACACAAACAAGGGGAGAACATGCAAACTCCACACAGAAATGCCAGCTGACCCAGGCAGGGCAACCTTCTTGCTGTGAGGCGATTGTTCTACCCACTGTACCACCATGCTGCCACTAGTAAAAAATGATGTATACAAGGTTTTATTAAAAAAGATTTAGGAAGAGCACAGGTGGAACTCGTTTACTTAATGATCCTGATTTCCTCAATACGCAAGCATATCCAGCCAACAAAAATATTCTGGCATCCCTCCTCCACCCCAACTCCTCATTCTTAAATAAAAAGATAGGTATAAAATAAGGTATAGAAAGAGGAGTGACTACCGAGGGGCATGCGAGAGGACCAGGCCTGGGACATTTTGAATTTGGATTTGGTTCAAACCTCGATTCAACCCTCGATTCAACCCTCCACACGATCTTAATCCAGCATCTCTACTCTGTAAAAAAAATCTGTAATTTTACTTTTTTTTCCGGCAGCTTGGGTGCTACTTAGTTCTACTCATTTGAAGAGTTTTGAACTCAGTGTTAAAGGTAATGAGTTAATTAAATACTTCAACTTAAATGGAGTAAGTTTACAGTACTCATATACAGTAGATTAGCTTTTTAACTCAAATGGTTTGAGTTGCCTTAACTTATTGGGTTTTACAGTACTCAATTGGTTTGAGTTCTCTTCATTTACTGGGTTTTACTGTGCTCAAATTGCTTCGTTTACTCAAATGGAGTAAGTTCACAGTTCTCATTAAGATTAGTTTTTAAACTTAAATGGTTTGTTGCAATCGTTTTCCTCAAATGGTTTGAGTTACCTTAACTTATTGGGTTTTACAGTGTAGTATTTGTGTTTTCTACAATGGAATTCAGTGGTTACAGGTTGCTTCAAGTTTGCAAGTTTCTTCAAAATATCCCACTATGTGTTCAACAGAATAAAGAAACGAATAAAAGTTTGGAAACACTTGAGGGAGAGTAAATAGTGAGTAAACTTTCATTTTTGGGTGAACTATCCCTTTAACTTGCAGTTAGATACCAGGTAATCAAATTAACTAGACTGTAAAAAATGTTGGGTTCCACAGAATTCCTTCATGTTGTCCCAACACAAATCGATTAAGTTAACTTCACAGCTTCTACAAATTAAAGTGGATTGAACTTAAAACAATTAAGTTGTCCCCAAAAAACGTAATAATTTTTATTTTGATATTTTATTGGTTGGCGACGCAGTGGCGCAGTAGGTAGTGCTGTCGCCTCACAGCAAGAAGGTCGCTGGTTCGAGCCTCGGCTGGGTCAGTTGCCGTTTCTGTGTGGAGTTTGCATGTTCTCCCTGTGTTTGCGTGGGTTTCCTCCGGGTGAACCCCACAGTCCAAAGACATGCGGTACAGGAAATTGTCTGTAGTGTATGAGTGTGAATGAGTGTGTGTGGATGTTTCCCAGAGATATGTTGCGGCTGGAAGGGCATCTGCTGCGTAAAATGTGCTGGATAAGTTGGCGGTTCATTCTGCTGTGGCAACCCCGGATTAATAAAGGGACTAAGCCGAAAAGAAAATGAATGATTTTTAATGGCTGCCGATGCAGGTGAATGTTCTGTGCTGGTTTTGCTGGATCTTAGTGCAGCTTTTGATACTGTTGATCACTGCACTTTAATTAAGAGGCTGCATTCTCTTGTGGGCGTTACTGGGGCAGCTCTGGGTTGGTTAACCTCCTATCTTGCTGACAGGAGTTTTTCTGTGTTCATAGGAACTCATATGTCAGACTCTGTTCCTCTGTCCTGTGGTGTGCCTCAAGGTTCTGTCCTAGGCCCTCTTCTTTTTAATTTATATATGCTCCCTCTCAGCAAGATCATTAATAGTTTTAAAGTTATATCTTACCATTGCTATGCAGATGATGTACAATTATATTTTTCTTTTAGCCCTGACAGGCTAGACAAATGATCTCTCTTGCAGGATTGTTTAGTCTCCGTTAACAAATGGATGGCAGACAATTTTCTGCAATTGAACCCTGATAAAACAGAAATGTTGATTTTTGCTACAGATAGCATCACCCTAATGATCAGGCAAGTTTTGGGGGGTTTGTCATCTTCAAATTGCAGTGATATTAGAAATCTTGGTGTCATCTTTGATCGAGCTCTGTGTTTTAATAGCCATGTTAAGTCTGTTGTTCGTACATTCTTTTTTTTTATCTGAGGAACATCGCAAAAATCAGAGATATTGTGTCAAAGGAAGAGATGGAGATGCTTGTCCATGCCTTCATCTCTTCACGATTGGGTTATTGTAATGTTCTGTTCTCTTGTCTGAACAAATCTTCTATGGATCGATAGCAAGTTGTGCAGAATGCAACGGCGAGGCTTTTAACCAGCACCAGTAGGAGGTCACACATTACTCCTGTGCTTAAGGCACTTCACTGGCTTCCTATTAGGGATGCAACGATTATAGATTTTGGTTGTACGATTATAGTCTGAGAAAAAATAACGGTTTCACGGTTATCACGATTATTATGCATTTATTAATTTCAAAACACTACTAGTTTAGAAAATCACATGAAAACTTGTTATATTTTAAAGTATTATTTTTGCTGCTCAATAACCAATTAATACAGCACATAATAATAATATTAAAAACAAACAATAGTCCAGGTCTCTGTGCTTAAAAATAAGTAAAATTTTTGACATTTGAACATACATATTTTTTACACTGTAAATAAATGACAGAACAATTAATAAAAAAAAATAGCCTTTGTCTAATGCAGGGCTTGAAATTAACTTATTTACTTGGTAGCACTGGTGCTACCAATTTAAAAAATTTTAAGAGCACCATAAAAAATTTAGGAGCACCCACCAAAAATGAATGAGCACCACTGCAAAACAACATCAATTAGGACTAACAAAAACCAGAAACAAGTAACTAATTCTGTTATGACTTATCGATATTTGTGCAATAATTCCAAAATGAGTGTCCAATAATTATAAAATATTAATGATGTCGATGATGACAATAATACTAACAATGAATTACATTATCATGCTGCCTTGAATATGCTTGAATGCGAGTTATCTGCTATAAAAAGTCCTACTGTTACTTTATGAGAAAAAAAAAATCTATGGTTTGCATCAAACAAATATGAAGCATTGCAGTAACAACAAATATGCATTTTGCACTATTGTTTTTATACACGTCAATATAATAACCAGAAAGATCGGACAAAAGAAAGGAAGAAAAGTCGCACTTCTACTACTCTTTAAAGGTTTTGGTTTCGGTTTTTGTCATTGTAAATGCTCAGTCTTGTTATGCGCTGATTTTCATTTTGCTGTGTTTGTGGAAAAAAGCAGGCGAGTCAGCCGACCCAATATATGACCGGCGCAGAACAGGATTCTCGCGATGACCACCTGGAAAGTACCATACTTTGTCATGAGCCGAAGTTTCAGTTTAAACTTAGTAAAGTTAAGCTTCTTTGGCAAAGATCTATACACTGTTAGATTTTACATTTAGTGATTTGCGCTGAACATGCAGTGAATGCAACGCACCGAGATTGGGGCCATTAAACAGCTGATCCACCGAGTCTTTTAGCACTCTCTCCGAAATCACTCGATTGATCTCGGCTGGGGGATCAACATTCACCGCATGATCCTCTCATCGGTGGCAATATTTCTAACTTTAAGTGGGTTTGCCAACCTGTGTACTTTTTATTGCTTCTTTCTCAAACTTCAGCCGTATGCAGTTCCCGCGGTCACAAAAGCCCCATCTCAACTATATGTGTCTGAAAAGTGTGACGCCCCATTCACACGAGGCTTCAGCTTCAACGCTTGACAGAGGGCGTGTCTGAAGTTGGGGCTGACGCGATCGTCATAGCAGCGTCAGCCAATGAAATTAGTCAGCAATAGGCCACTGTTGGAGCTGGTGTATTTGCATACAGCGATCTGATTGGCTGACGCTTCCATCGGCGCTTGAAAAGTTGAGCATGTCCCAACTTCTGCAGCGAGCAACGCCTCTGAAGCCGTGCCGACGGATCCACAATGCAGTTCGGCAATGCCTGACGTCATCCATTGAAAGTGAATGGGAAGCGTTGAAGCTGACGCCCCGTATGAATGGGCCGTTAGCGCGTTACGTCACGTGCGCGTCCCTCTATTGGAAATAATGAACTTGCATGAGCTTGCGTTACTAAATAGCCTTAGTCATAGTTAATCGAGTGTGCGTGGTTATTAGTCTCGGTGTAAAAACTAGCGCACAGTTTGCATAACTTTGTTTAGTTGCTGTAGTTTTGTTCTGTGCAGAAACGCGGTGTTGAGAAGCCTTTACGATTAATTAACCGTGACGAATTAAAGCGTGGTTAATAGTGAAACCGGTTAATCGTTGCATCCCTACTTCCTATTAATTTTAGAGTAAATTTTAAGATTCTGGTCATTACATATAGAGCTCTGCATGGTCAAGCACCCCTATATATATTCAAGATCTTTTACGCAGTCACTCATGTAGCCGGTCTCTGAGGTCTTCTGGCAAAGACCTTTTAGCCATTCCCAGAACTCGTCTTAAGATTAAAGGTGACCGTGCCTTCTGTGTGGTGGCCCCACGGCTCTGGAACTCTCTCCCTATAGCACCGAGATCTCCGAGATCAGTTGAAAACTCTTCTTTTTGGTCAAGCTTTTAATTAACAGTATTAGTGTTGCTGTATTTGGATTTTTTACTTGTTTTAATATGTTTTAACATGTTTTCTTTTATTGCTATTAGGGATGCAACAATACAGTTAGCCTACGGTTCAATACATACCTCGGTTTTTAACAGGGTTTTCGGTTCTGATGGCTTGACACATATGTTTTTTTTTGTTATTTTATACTTAATGCAATAGGAGAAAAACATAAAAACGATTTACTGCAATACTCCTTTATTTTACTTAAAAGCCAAGAAACGTACACTAGTTCCTGGTGTAATGTATAATAAAAAAATGAACACTGAAATCTCACAGCTGCTGGTAGCCCATGTACAAACTGGGCAACACATAAATTCTTGCATTTTGAAAATAAACATGCATGTGAAGTTAATAAACATAAATTGACCATTTCAAATAAACATTTGTTTGCGTCTCTCGGAAACAGTATGTTTGCTGGGAAGATTCAGCGAGGGATTTGAGGACTTTATTACCTTCTCTGCTATTCTGCCTTCAGAGAGTGATATTGCTGGGTGATGGCGCCGCAGATGTGCAGTCATGTTGGAAGATTTCCGTTTGAGTAGGCTATACGCAGTGCTTAATTTGTGAATTGCGAGGTCCCGAAACAGATTGGGGTAACAGATTCGGCATGTTACCCGTGGATGGAGAGGTGTTGCGCACGAAAGTGGAGAGCGGGAGAGGGCGTTGGATGGCGGAGGGGTGTCGCAAACTAAGGACGAAAGTGAAGAGCGTGGGGTGTTGCGCACGAATGTGAAGAGGGTTGGGGAATCGCGGAAGAAAATTAACGTGAACAGCAGACAGGGAGGAGGGAGGTTGAGGAGGGGGATCGGTAAAATGAGGCGCCGGATCCGGCGTGTTCCGGCACAAATTAAGCCCTGGCTATACGTGTAAATCAATGCTTGCAGTGCACACAGTCATTTTTTAGCTTACTGTTTTTTCTTCCTCGGCATTATACTCAACGGCAAAACCGAAATGTCCCCACACCGGAGATTTGAAAGACAACGGTGCTTCCTCGTAGTGTTCTCTCTTCATCGCCACTCACCATGGCCGTGGAATGATGGTTAAGCGCCCCCTAACTTTAGAGCATAGTTATTGAATATATACTCGCGGTGAGGAGTTTCCTCAACTCGTGGACTTACAGGCACACACAAACAGTCAATACGGAGAGAAATAAAACGCACAAATTATTTAAACGTAAAACCGAGAGAACCGCAATTCACAAGCGTGTATTGAACCGTGGATGTCGTACCGAACGGTTCAATATTATATTGAGAATATAATTGCTCTGTGTTTTTTTACTTGTTTTCTCTTATTGTAAAGCACTTTGTGACTCAATGTCTGGAAAAGGTGCTATATAAATAAACTTTAACTTACTTTACTTACTAATTTGTTGTTTTAACTTGTTTTAAATTAAAGTATAAACAAGCAGCAATATATTTTGTTGTATTGTTGTATTGTTATAACTGGATTTTGCTCACTAAAAAAGTACAATACAAGACACGCAAGCACTACCCTACACATGTCCGTTCCCATTCCATGAGAACCATAAAGTTTCAAAAACTTGCATAGAATAAACCACCAAGTTGGTTTGTCTTGTAAAGAGCATCTGCGGACCAACAAGCGATTAAAAGCAGTCGAGGAACGACCTCCGCTATTGTTGCTGAAGGTCTATGCAGTGAAACGAAATCTGCTTCATCAACCTTTCACAAGGTTAAAGGCTTCCACAAAAGACTCCGACCCCCCCTCCCCTCATCTCCACAAAGCCGGAGAATGGTCCCAACATTGGATTTCACATGATCTTATCTCATTTGACGGTCAAGATAGTATTTTCATCTAACCCCCACCCCCCTCGTCCCCGCACAATAATCCATTTCCCTCAATTCTGGATCTTGAGACCAGCCACAGAGGGCCATTGGATCAATATTTGCCAAGTTTAAACTAGAGGATTATCCGTCTGTCAGGGAGTCTAACAGAAACCCTCCAAGGTGACATGAATGCTTTTTTGTCCACCACCATTTTGGAGGTCACCCTCCCCTAGGAAAATAACACATGCATATGCATGTATTCATCACTCTAGTTATTAAAGAAAACTACTATATGACATATTTTCTTGCTTTGTAAATCGAAAAAACATCCCACATTAAGAATCAATCATTTGTGGAGCGTGCATATTTGCTGATACTGTTCTAACTCTCGGCAATGACTTATCAAAACAACATCTCATTAACCAGAAATCCCCGCAAAGCCACTACGTAAACAACCCAAACCGATGTTCCCTCCGTAGACCAATTAAAATGAGCTGCACACTGACAGCACAACTGAATTTGCAGGTTTACGGGCAACAAAAGAAAGGACATCGACTCAAACAGGTTGGCTGCTCAAAGCACCTCAACCAAATTTCTTGCATTTGTTAAAATCCAGGGTCACCAGATGAGCAAGCAGATCTGATTTTGAGGCCCTCGTTTATTTGGCAGCGTGTTGCTTGTTTGTCTTCCAATTGTTGAAAGTTTCTCATGCCTAATTATGAGGACTGAGTAAAAAAATCTTTCTGACATTTGGCTCTGTTGGTTTGGCTGAGAAATGAGCAGGAAGCTTCCTAAAAATGATCACAGCATATGCAGCCTTGCTTAATAAAGTTGAACAAAGACTACAAAGAAGCAGAAGAACTGTTTGGAAGAAAAAACAAACGAACCAGGTTTTTCATTCAGCGGTTGCCAATAAGCATGACATGTACTAATTTTGACTATTATTTTGAAGTGTTTTGATTGTTTGGCTGCTTGCACTTGCATGACATTGTCTCAAGGCCTATTCAGTGTGCATGTATGTCATTTTTTCCCCCTCATTTTTGTGACTGATTTGGCGTAGCACTCGCGTGTGTGCTGTTCTCAGTATTATAATTAGTTGTCAGATTGTCAAGTTGAGCATAATCAAGGGAAGTTGACTTTTAAATGTGTTGCAAGACATGATAATTTCTACCATTCTTTGTCTGCTGGATTGAAATCAGATGAAAATACACATTTTCAAACTACTACATTTTTGCAAATCATGCTTTGGTAATATTCCAGGAAGGCCTGTTTCTGGTTGTGCCGCATAATTGAAGAAACAAATTGCAGAAGTGTAATTAGCCGCCAGACAGGTCTAAACTCAAAACTTAAAATCATTTGATAAAGAAAAAAAAAATGTCTTTGTTTGCTCCTCATTATTGTGCTCATTTTGGGATTTGACAGCAGCTGTCCACGCTGAAAAACTAAATTATGTAGGAATAACTTTTACACAACGTTCGCTGAGAAATTGCTATTAAATTGCACAAATAATTACAAAAAAACCTGCCACTAAAATCTTGAATAAAATATCATTTTTAAAAGCATAAATACATTTTTGAATACTGGATTTTTAGCATACTGCATAAATAAATAAATATATAAATATATAAATAAATAAATAAATAAATAAATGAAGACATATGGTATGTATGTAACTAAGTTGAATTGCTTAGTAATCCAATACAAGCATACAAGCAATTCCAGCGTTACGGAAGTGACATTTGCAATAAAATCTTATAACCTAAATTCACATAGAAAGTATATGTTAACATTATATTGAAACATTTGTTTATATTTTCCAGAACAACTGACCACAGAGTTAATGGATCAGAAAAATATCAATCTGTAAACATATTTTATATTTTAAATGAGGAAAATAAGCCGACACAGTGGCGCAGTAGGTAGTGCTGTCGCCTCACAGCAAAAAGGTCGCTGGTTCGAGCCTCAGCTGGGTCAGTTGGCATTTCTGTGTGGAGTTTGCATGTTCTCCCTGTGTTCGCGTGGGTTTCCTCCGGGTGCTCCGGTTTCCCCCACAGTCCAAAGACATGCGGTACAGGTGAATTGGGTAGGCTAAATTGTCCGTAGTGTGAATGAGAGTGTGGATGTTTCCTAGAGATGGGTTGCAGCTAGAAGGGCATCCGCTGTGTAAAAACGTGCTGGATAATTTGGCGGTTTATTCCGCTGTGGCGACCCCGGATTAATAAAGGGACTAAGCCGAAAAGAAAATGAATGAATGAATGAATGAGGAAAATAAACATGCGTTATGAATGTGATGAAACAAGTTAGCGAGTTTACAGCATACTTTGTAGAAATTCTGTGAATAAAACTGCACAACCCAAAATAAATAATGCTAATCAAAAGAATAAGAGTCAGCTCTCTATAGAACAAACATAATGGATTTTACTTTAATTTACATTTTTGCATGTATGAGGAAAAAGCTCTGTTATGGATGTGACGCCTCTCCGTTATGGATGTGACAGATGTGAAATTGGCTCTGTGTCATTTTGGTAAATCAAATAGAATAGTTTGAAAACATTAACAGAGACATTTTTGAGTATTTTTAAAGCACTGTAAAACACTTGCTTACACAAAACATGCAGAAACAGTTTAGATATTTTGGCGAAAACTTCATTTTTTTCATGGCAAGGTTGACATTTGCATGGAATTCCCCATATATGCACTTTTTTCCTATAATACACAAGATGGAAACTGCATAATTAGCTATTTTTATGTGATATTTTGTTAATAAACTACAATTTTTGCTTTTGTAATCATATCTTTGGCATACTGAACATAGTGTTTACCACTAAAGCACTTTGCTACATAGCAGGCAAAAACATTTGTATAAATTCACAGCACTCATAAAAGAGTATGCTAAAAGCACCTTGACCTAGCGTTTCTGGCAAAAGTGTGTTAAAAATTTCAATAAAAGTCACGTTTTCAAACTTTTCAACACCAAAAGTTGTTGGAGGAAAGATCAAGACCCCATAATAATGCAAATCAGAAGTAATGACGTATTTCTATTAACACATTTATTTTATATTTACCATGATAACAGTACACAATATTTTACTAGCTATATTTTTTAAATACTAATATTCAGCTTTAAGTAACAATTAAATAACCGACAAACATAGGAGAAGATTTGTAAACAGCAAATATAAAAATATATAAACCTCACCTGAAACTGGAACTGCTGGTCACACAACAATGACAACATGGTGAATGTAGTATGCCCAGGTAATATTCATACCTAACAGTTATTCACACAGAAACTGCTTATTTAAAATGACTATCTACTCCAAAGAATGGCTTTTCAGACACAGCTTTTCTCATTAGCTGTGTCTTCTTCTATGGGATTGCATCTGACAGAGCTAAATAGCAGTATTGTGCTAGAGCGCCCCATTGGTCGAACTGGGAAACTGCAATCTTATCCTTTAGGTCGTATGAGTTCAAAAGACAATTCAACATCAAAAATATGTTATTTTTTATCATTATTGATAATTAGTATGTTTACATGAACAACAATATTCTGATTTTACATAATTAGGATAATACTCTGATTATGAATCTATCATGTAAACATTTTTGATGACCTTAATCTTATACTGAAGTTATACTAGAAGCAAACATAAATCAAATGAAGAAATTTGGAGTATTTCTGTTTCAGTCACATTATCGAAGTCCAGTATGAGCATGAACACACCTTAATCACACTTTAAGAGTTGCATTTTGCAACAGGATAAAAACACAGTCAACAGTTGTATTACAAACAAAAGAACACTAAGGGATAGTTCACCCAAAACTGAAAATTCTGTCATCATTTACTTACTCTTTACTTGTCACAAACTTTATTTTTACTGTGCAACACCAATATGAAAGACACTTTAAAAAATGCTGGAAACCTGTAACCATTCACTCCCATAGTATTTGTCTTTCCTGCAATGGAAGTCAATGGGTACAGGTTTCTAATATTTTTCAAAATATATATTTTTTGTGTTCAACAAAAAAAGGTAACTCATAAAGGTATATAATAACTTCAGGAAGAGTAAATAATGAGTACACTTTCATTTTTTTAGGGTGAACTTTCCCTATAAAAGCATCAGAATCTATATCCCCCATGATCCATTTACATCTTATAGCATGACAAATAATTAACTGCACTTGCATTAATTATAGAATTGAAATAAATCAAAATTAGGTAAATAACTAGATTCCATATCAACATACCCACACTGTTAACAGTTTCCTGTAGAATCTACACTAACTTACTGACAGCAGCTTGCCAGTAACTTACTGTAAATCAATTACAGCAATGATACCGTATTTACATTTACAGCGCCATTTATCTTACTGCATATATACAGTATATTTACAGTATTGTATATATTTACTGTAAAAAATACTTTAATTTTCACAATGCAACTTTAAAATACATTAACATACCGCATAACTGTACTACAGTAAAATTCAGTTCATGTTACAATCAATCACTTCAGCTCTACTTTGGAGAAAAGAAGTTGTTTGAGTTTAACATATTTTCTTTTTTTTTCTTTACTGAAAAAGTAACACATTCTTTAAAGTTGGTAAGTTAATATGTCCTTTTATCCACTATGTTGACCTACATACACTTGAAACAAACCTGAAATGAGAAAAAACGTAGGACCAGGCCCGGATTGACTAATCGGGAGGACTGGAAGAATTCCTGGTGGGCTGGTCCGTTTTTTGGCCGCGAGGGCCTGTGTCCCTAGCTGCCTGCACTCTCAGCAGTCGCACTTTTTTCATTCATTCATTCATTCATTCATTCATTCATTCATTCATTCATTCATTCATTCATTCATTCATTCATTCATTTATTTATTTTACCATAGCCTAAGTCTTTTATTCATTATTTTACCGCAGCTCCACTCTTTTTATTTATTTTCTCGCAGCCCCATGAGCAGAATGCAGCTTGCAGGTTAATGATGACGTAATTATCATTCGACTCCCCAACAGCAGCACCTTGCTCATCAGCAAACTCATTTGCTAAGAGATATGCGAGAGATGAAAATGTATAATAAAAAAGTGCAAAGGTGGCGCTGAAAAGGCCAGAATTTAAAAAGCTGAGTATATTTTACGTTAAAACCAGAGGAAGCGAGAGTACAACAACACATGATGATGATGAAATGGTTATCATTAATCTAGTTAGGAGCAGTGCAAATCAACAATGTCTGCAAACCAACGTATATGTACTAAACTTTTTCTTGTACTGTAGCTCATCAGCAGCAAAAGCCTCTTGTCCAGTTTGCTGCTAACAGTGAAGAGCCAGGCCCTGTAACGTTACCAGGCATCAGTCATGAGCCCAACACACTAGAATGGGCAAGTAGGATTGTCATTGAGTGAATTTAAGAATTTAAATTATTAATATTAATATTAATGAATATTACACCTGCTTAATGAAAAATGCCCTGAGACAATTAATGAAATCAGATGATTCACTACATTAATAAATCTGACTTTACTTGATCAGAAAGCTGAAAAGGGGCAAAAAAGATGAAGCCATCATTAGAAAGTAATACTGTGATTAAAAAATGTCTGGCAGATAACAGTGCAATACTTGTTTTATTCTTTATTTGTGTTTAAGGACTGGATATCTGTGAATAATTTTGCACAGAATATACAGTTTATTATTAGCTCACTTTGAATTTTTTTTTTCTTTTTTAAATATTTCCTAAATGATGTTTAACAGAGCAAGGACATTTTCACAGTATGTCTGATAATATTTTTTCTTCTGGAGAAAGTCTTATTTGTTTTATTTCGGCTAGAATAAAAGCAGTTTTAAATTTTTTAAACACCATTTTAAGGTCAAAATTATTAGCCATTTAAGCTATATTTTGTTTCGATAGTCTACAGAACAAACCATCGTTATACAATAACTTGCCTGATTACCCTAAACTGCCTAGTTGACCTAATGAAGTTAGTTAAGCCTTTAAATGTCACTTTAAGCTGTATTGAAGTGTCTTGAAAAATATCTAGTAAAATATTATGTACTGTCATCATGGCAAAGATAAAATAAACCAGTTATTAGAAATGAGCAGGGCCAGACGGAATCTGCTGACATTTTTTGCTATTTCTGCTGAGAATTTTGGTAAAAATCTGCAGATTTCTGCGGAATTATTTTAGGAGTATCATAACTAAAACCTTAAAATGTGAAATAAAAAATAATATCTTTTTAACTTTTATTTAAATTTTAAAATGCAAATCCAATTAGATTAACTGTAAATAGTTAACTGTAAGTAAACAAACAGAATTAATGCTGGGCTAAAAATCTGCGGAAATCTGCGGAATTCTGCGTGCGCAGATTCCATGTGGGCCTAGAAATGAGTTATTAAAACTATTATGTTTAGAAATGTGTTGAAAAAATCTTCTCTGCATTAAGCAGAAATTGAGGGAAAAATTTAACAGGAGGCTAATAATTCTAATAATTCTGACTTCAACTGTATATTCAGATATTGCAGAAAAGGACATTGTGATGTTTTAAAGAATAGTGTTGGAGATTTAGCTACCCTTTAATGTTCTCATATTTATTAATAATATTATAATATGAAATATAATATTTGAAGTTATAAAGCAGATGTTTCCTTGAAAAAAGACATGATAGTGTCATTAGAAAATTCAATACAATTAATTGTAATCTTTATTTTATAATCTTTACAATCTTCACTGTGAAGTACTGAATTGGAAATGACGTTGTTTTAATATAGTCAGTTGTGGACTGAAGTGGGCCGGTCTAAGGCTTGAAACTCCAGGGCTGAAAAAGAGTCCCACTCCGGCCCTGCATAGGACGGTGCATGATTTGGTCAAGAAACGATTGGATTCCTGAAAGATGGGCGTTGCTAACAAAATGAAGGAAGATTGGAATTAGAATGGACTAATTCAGACTAAAAATAAGACACCCACTAATAGCCCCGCCTTACAGGCATTCCATGTGACCAGGAAGTCAAGAAAAGTTTTTTGAGGGGGAAGAAAAGTTGTGGTATTTGATTAAAGTTGATGAGGGCTTACAAATAGATAAAGTACATTCATTCATTCACTCATTTTCCTTTGGTTTACTGTAGTCCTTTAATTAATCAGGGGTCACCATAGCCAACTTATCAAGCATATGTTTTATGCAGCGGATGCCTTTCCAGCTGCAACCCAACACTGGGAAACACCTATACACTCTCACATTCACACCCATACACTACAGCCAATTTAGTTTATCCAATTTACCTGTACCGCATGTGTTTGGACTGTGGGGGAAACCGGAGCGCGCATGGAAACCCATGCGAACACGGGGAGAACATGCAAACTCCACACAGAAATGCCAACTGATCCTCGAATCAGTGACCTTTTTGCTGTGAGGCGACAGTGCTAACCACTGAGCCACCATGCCACCCAAACAAATACATTGTTCAAATAAAAATAAAAAGAGTACATTTTGATTTAATGACCACTTTAGAACACATATTTGTGTCTTTCTTTACGCTCCGTGTCCGTGAGGAACGTTTCCGCTCCCTTTCTTTTCCTGAATCCGTATAAATCCTCTCAAAGTGCCACGTCACTAAAGGAACAAGGCCATTCACAGCCAACGGTGCAGCACCGGCAGCCAAGCAAGGTTGCTTTGTCCATAAATGTTTAATAAAAGAATACACATAACAATTGAACCTCTCTGGCTCTTCGCAGGGAAAGCTTGTCCCAAGACCTGTTGAGATATTCCATTTATTTGTAATACCTTCCACAGCTCTCCGCAGTCATGTGTACTGCCCCGCTGGGCTATGATACAAATTCATACCCGTTAGCCTCTCAGAATTGGATCAATTGGGAGATATTACCCCACAAAGTCAATCTCGGGAAAAATAGATAGTGGATGTATACGTTCAGAAGCAGATGCTCGCTTGTAGCAAATGCAGTTTTATTCTGTGCGCTTCTTTCTGTGCTTCTGTCAAAATCTCCAATTTCAAGGTTAACCCTGTGACTTAACTCTCCCGTCAGAGCTATTATCTGTAACATCTTCAAAAAAAAAAAGTACAGATTAATCTGGCGAAATGTATACTATCTGACACAAGAATGTGTTTTGCCTCTGTTGAATTTTTTTCTTCTTCAAGCAACCCGTTGATCAACCGGTCTGTGTGGTTACAGTATATCCAGTTCAATTCACTTCATCTTTATTTCTATAGCTTTTACAATGTAGAATGTGTCAAAGCAGCTTATCTTCCTAGGGCCCGAGTGTCCACATACAGTACATGGACAGCAGTGGTGTAGTCCTAAAAAAAAGGTGGTGTACTATTACACCCGACCCAAATTTTAAATGAAAGTAGTCAAAGAAACGACGAAGGTCAATATTTCTTTGATTCATTAGCTATATATATATATATATATGACCTCGGCTGGGTCAGTTGGCGTTTCTGTGTGGAGTTTGCATGTTCTTCCTGCGTTCGCGTGGGTTTCCTCTGGGTGCTCTGGTTTCCCCCACAGTCCAAAGACATGAGGTACAGGTGAATTGGGTAGGCTAAATTGTCCGTAGTGTATGAGTGTGAATGAATGTGTATGGATGTTTCCCAGAGATGGGTTGCAGCTGAAAGGGCATCCGCTGTGTGAAACATGTGATGGATAAGTTGGCAGTTTATTCCGCTGTGGCGACCCTGGATTAATAAAGGGACTAAGCCGAAGGGAAAATGAATGAATGAATGAATTCACCTATAGAGCATGTCTTTGGACTTGTGGGGGAAACTTGCGCACCCGGAGGAAACCCACGGCAACACAGGGAGAACATGCAAACTCCACACAGAAATGCCAACTGGCCCTGCCGGGACTCAAACCAGTGACCTTCTTCCTGTTGGGTGATAGTGCTAACCACTGATCCACTGTGTCGCCAGTCCTTGTTAAATAAAACAAAATGTTTGAATGGTTGAATGTTAAGCTTGATCAATTTCTGACTTTTTCATGTAGTGAAGTTTATTTATAAACTAATTTAGAGAGGATCACGTGATTATGATTGAACATGGCTGGTTACGCATTAACCATGCAAGACCAACCAATCAGACGATCCCTAACCCACTATAAAAAGCCAGGGTTTCTTACTACAGTCATCTTCGTTTTGAAGAACCCCCCCCTTCCACCCCTTCTCCTCCACCTTTCCTTTCATAGGGCGGCATGGTGGCCCAGTGATTAGCACTGTTGCCTCACAGCAAGAACGTCACTGGTTCTAGTCCTTTAACAGACTGGCTGTCGTTTCTGTGCGAAGTTAGCATGTTCTTCCCGTGCGCGCGTGGGTTTCCCCCCGGTTCTCCGGTTTCCTCCCACATTCCAAAAACATGCACCACAAGTTAATTGATCAATCAAAATTTAGCACTAGTCAAACTTTATCCATCAGCATATCTCTTTATAGCAATTATTTTCTGTCATCAACTCTTATCAAAAAGGGGGGAGTTCTCGAGATCTACCTGAGCTCAAAGCTCCCCTCTCGCCCTGCAAACGGGAGGGAGCCCAGGGCTCAAGGACCTTTTGGGCTCAGGGCTCTCTCCCGGGACAGCATGCCAAACTTGCTTTATAATCAATCATCAGCTAAGTGTGAACTCTTGAAATGTTCATTTGCTCCGAGTAGTTAAAAAAGTTACTTTTTTTGTTCACAATAAAGTGCAAAATTATATCTGCAGCAATCATATTGCTTCATTGTCTGTGCACATGCCTTTATATATGTCAAATGTTAGCCAGTTAATCTCACATTTATTGGATGCATTCGAGTAAGCTAATTAACCCTCCAGTGAATCAGTTCAGCTATTTTTTTCCCTCAGCATATTTTCATCTACAGCAGCTTTTAATTGAACTCATTTCATTATAGTCATGATGCGTCTCATGCCTTTTGCTGACAAAAACAACAATATTTATTATTTTGTTTGTGATTTGGTCGACGATATTAAAGGGATAGTTCACCCAAAAATGAACAGTAACTCAGTAATTACTCTCTCTTAAGTAGTTCCAAACCTTTATGAGTTTCTTCTGTTGAACACAAAAAAAGATACTCTGAAGAAAGCTGAAAACCTGTAACCATTGAATCCCATAGTAGGAAAAACAAAAAAATATGAAAGTCAATGGTTACAGGTTTTCAGCTTTCATTGGAGTAAACAAAAGAAGATACTCTGAAGAAAGCTAAAAACCTGTAACCATTGACTTCCATAGTATTTCACAATCAGAATATTATAATAATGCGTTCATCATTTATTCACCCTTTACTTGTCTCAGACCTTGAGTTAATAAGTTTCTATCATCTGTTAAACACAAATGGTGATATTATGAAAAATGTTGGAAACCTGTAACCACTGGATTCCATTGTATTTGTTTTGCCTACTATGGGAGTCGATGGTTACATATTTTTAGCTTTCGTCACAGTAAATAAAAGAAGATACTTAGAACAAAGCTAAAAACCTGTAACCATTGACTCCCTTTGTAGGGAAAACAAAAATTATGGAAGTCAATGGTTACAGGTTTTCAGCTTTCTTCAGAGTATCTTTTTTGTTTACTCTGAAGAAAGCTGAAAATCTGTAACCATCGACTCCCATAGTAGGCAAAACAAATACAATGGAATCCAGTGGTTACAGGTTTCCAACATTTTTCAAAATATCACCATTTGTGTTTAACAGATGATAGAAACTTATTAACTCAAGGTCTGAGACAAGTAAAGGGTGAATAAATGATGAACGCATTATTATAATATTCTGCTTGTGATTTGGTTGATGATATTAAAGGCATAGTTAACCCAAAAAAATGAACATTTACTCAGTATTTACTGTCAGGTGGTTCCAAACCTTTATGACTTTCTTTCTTCTGTTGAACACAAAAGAAGATACTCTGAATAAAGATGAAAACCTGTAACCATTGACTACCACGGTATAGGGAAAACAAAAACTCTGGAAGTCAATGGTTACAGTTTTTTAGCTTTGTTCTAAGTATTTTCTTTTATTTACTGTAAGAAAGCTAAAAACCTGTAACCATTGACTCCCTTTGTAGGGAAAAAAAATTATGGAAGTCAATGGTTACAGGTTTTCAGCTTTCTTCAAAGTATCGTTTTTGTTTACTCTGAAGAAAGCTGAAAATCTGTAACCATCGACTCCCATAGTAGGCAAAACAAATACAATGGAATCCAGTGGTTACAGGTTTCCAACATTTTTCAAAATATCACCATTTGTGTTTAACAGATGATAGAAACTTATTAACTCAAGATCTGAGACAAGTAAAGGGTGAATAAATGATGAACGCATTATTATAATATTCTGCTTGTGATTTGGTTAATGATATTAAAGGCATAGTTAACCCAAAAAAATGAACATTTACTCAGTATTTACTGTCAGGTGGTTCCAAACCTTTATGACTTTCTTTCTTTTGTTGAACACAAAAGAAGATACTCTAAATAAAGATGAAAACCTGTAACCATTGACTACCACGGTATAGGGAAAACAAAAACTCTGGAAGTCAATGGTTACAGTTTTTTAGCTTTGTTCTAAGTATCTTCTTTTATTTACTGTAAAGAAAGCTAAAAACCTGTAACCATTGACTCCCTTTGTAGGGAAAAAAAAAATATGGAAGTCAATGGTTACAGGTTTTCAGCTTTCTTCAGAGTATCTTTTTTGTTTACTCTGAAGAAAGCTGAAAATCTGTAACCATCGACTCCCATAGTAGGCAAAACAAATACAATGGAATCCAGTGGTTACAGGTTTCCAACATTTTTCAAAATATCACCATTTGTGTTTAACAGATGATAGAAACTTATTAACTCAAGGTCTGAGACAAGTAAAGGGTGAATAAATGATGAACGCATTATTATAATATTCTGCTTGTGATTTGGTTAAAGATATTAAAGGGATAGTTCACCCAAAAATTAACATTTACTCAGTATTTACTCTCTCTCAGGTGGTTACAAACCTTTCTGAGCTTCTTTTTTCTGCTGAACACAAAAGAAGATACTCTAAAGAAAGCTGAAAAGCTGTAACTCGACTCCTATAGTAGGGAAAACATATTATGGAAGTCAATGGTTACAGTTTTCCAACATTTTTTAAATATCACCATTTCTGTTTAACAATAGACAGAAACTCATAAAGGTCTAAAACAAGTAAAGGGTGAGAGAATGAAGAACACATTTTTTATAATATTCTGCTTGAGATTTGGTTGATGATATTAAAGGCATTGTTCCCCCAATAAATTACATTTACTCAGTATTTACTCTCTCTCAAGTGGTTCCAAACCTTTACAAGTTTCTTTTTTTCTGCTGAACAAAAAAGATACTCTGAAGAAAGCTGAAAACCTGTAACCATTGACTTCCATAGTAGGAAAAACAAATAGTATGGATGTCAATGGTTACAGGTTTACAAACATTTTTCAAATTATCACCATTTGTGTTTAACAGATGATAGAAACTCATTAACTCAAGGTCTGAGACAAGTAAAGTTGATTAAATTATGAATGCATTATTATAATATTCTGATTGTGATTTGGTTGACAATATTAAAGGGATAGTTCCCCCTAAAATAAACATTTTCTCAGTATTTACTCTCTCTCAAGTAGTTACAAAATAAATACAAGTTTCTTTCTTCTGTTGAACACAAAAAAAAAGATACTCTACAGAAAGCTAAAAACCTGTAACCATTGACTCCCTTTGTAGGGAAAACAAAAATTATGGAAGTCAATGGTTACAGGTTTTCAGCTTTCTTCAGAGTATCTTTTTTGTTTACTCTGAAGAAAGCTGAAAATCTGTAACCATTGACTCCCATAGTAGGAAAAACAAACACAATGAAATCCAGTGGTTACAGGTTTCCAACACTTTTCAAAATATCACCATTTGTGTTTAACAGATGATAGAAACTTATTAACTCAAGGTCTGAGACAAGTAAAGGGTGAATAAATGATGAACGCATTATTATAATATTCTGCTTTTGATTTGGTTAACAATATTAAAGGGATAGTTCACCCAAAAATTACCATTTACTCAGTATTCTCAGGTGGTTACAAAACTTTCTGAGCTTCTTTCCTCTGCTGAACACAAAAGAAGATACTCTAAAGAAAGCTGAAAAGCTGTAACTATCTACTCCTATAGTAGGGAAAACAAATATTATGAAAGTCAATAGTTACAGTTTTCCAACATTTTTTAAATATCACCATTTCTGTTTAACAATAGACAGAAACTCATAAAGGTCTAAAACAAGTAAAGGGTGAGAGAATGAAGAACACATTTTTATAATATTCTGCTTGAGATTTGGTTGACGATATTAAAGGGATAGTTCCCCCTAAAATAAACATTAACTCAGTATTTACTCTCTCTCAAGTAGTTACAAAAAAATTACATGTTTATTTCTTGTGTTGAACACAAAAAAGGTACTCTGAAGAAAGCTAAAAACCTGTAACCATTGACTCCCTTTGTAGGGAAAGCAAAAATTATGGAAGTCAATGGTTACAGGTTTTCAGCTTTCTTCAGAGTATTTACTCAGTATTTACTGTCAGGTGGTTCCAAACCTGTATGAGTTTCTTTCTTCTGTTGAACACAAAAGAAGATACTCTGAATAAAGATGAAAACCTGTAACCAGTGACTACCACGGTATAGGGAAAACAAAAACTCTGGAAGTCAATGGTTACAGTTTTTTAACTTTGTTCTAAGTATCTTCTTTTATTAACATTTACTCAGTATTTACTCTCTCTCAGGTGGTTACAAACCTTTCTGAGCTTCTTTTTTCTGCTGAACACAAAAGAAGATAATTACCATTTTACTCAAAAAAAAATTACCATTTACTCAGTATTTACTCTCTCTCAAGTAGTTACAAAAAATTACAAGTTTATGTTTTTGTTTAACACAAAAAAAGATACTCTGAAGAAAGCTAAAAAGCTGTAACCATTGACTCCCTTTAGGGAAAGCAAAAATTGTGAAAGTCAATGGTTACAGGTTTTCAGCTTTCTTCAGAGCATCTTTTTTGTTTACTCTGAAGAAAGCTGAAAATCTGTAACTATTGACTCCCATAGTAGGAAAAACAAATACAATGGAATCCAGTGGTTACAGGTTTCCAACATTTTTCAAAATATCACCATTTGTGTTTAACAGATGATATTAACTTATTAACTCAAGGTCTGAGACAAGTAAAGGGTGAATAAATGATGAATGCATTATTATAATATCCTGCTTGTGATTTGGTTAAAGATATTAAAGGGATAGTGTCACAAAGGTATACACAGGAGACCCAAATGCAAGTAAAAACAAGATTTATTAAAAAAAAATAAAAAACAACTCTCTCAAGTGGTTCCAAACCTTTACAAGTTTCTTTTTTTCTGTTGAACACAAAATATACTCTGAAGAAAGCTGAAAACCTGTAACCATTGACTTCCACAGTAGGAAAAACAAATAGTATGGATGTCAATGGTTACAGGTTTACAAACATTTTTCAAAATATCACCATTTGTGTTTAACAGATGATAGAAACTCATAAAGGGTGATAGATTCAATGAATATTTTTTTTTTCAGTGATGAACTATCCTTTTAACTCAAGCCTATATGATTATAGATTGACAATAACAGCTGCAGTTGTCCGCTAAAAACATGCAGATTTTGCCCAAATTGCATTGCCCCGACACCTGCCATGTCTAAGAATAGACTGGAATGAGTCAAAGCGCTCGCTCACGTACAAACAGCCCTGGCCTCTGTCCGTTCACCCAGCCACACTAATGATTCAATCTGTCTGTCTGTTCACTGAGAGCCCTTCTCTCCTGGGCAGATGTGTCCCGATGCGGCGGCGCTCACCAAGGCTCGCACTTTCTGACAGGTTTGAGGTATCTCTGGGATTTAAGATGAAATCAAATCCTCAATTTGGCCCCTGACAGTCCTTGAGATGTTTGAGAAGTACTGAAGGGATGTGTGTATGTGTGTGTGTGTGTGTCACATATAAAGAGTCCCCTTAAATGTGTTCTAAGAATGTTTTGGTATCTGAACAACATAGTCTTATTTGGTCATGCAAATTTAAAGGGTTAGTTCACTCAAAAATAAAAAAAAATCAGTTTTTAATTCAATTAAATTTAGTTAAGGCAGGAAGAGTGTGTTCTACGGGTGGTTTGTTAAACCCACTCACCTCCACTTTAATCTTGTTTTGAAATGAGAAAGTGTATTTGAGTCTTGGACATTACCAGAAAGGCTATTCCAGAGTTTAGAAACCATATATAGAGAGGGCTCAACCTCCTTTAGTGGACTTTACTATTCTGGTACTACTAGAGGCTCGAATAGAATAGAACTAGAGGCTCGGTTAGACAAATAGAAGCTAGGCTATTTAAAGCTTTATAGGTAAGAAGCAATATTTTAAAGTCGATACAGAACTTAACAGGCAGACATTGTACGGAAGATAAAATTGTTTTTTAATTATTTATTTTAGGGAAATTTGAGAGATTCCTCATCCTCGATAGACAGCAAGGTTCCTGACTCGTTAAAAGTCTAGAAAAGTATTATTAAAAATCCTCAAAACAGACTATATCCCTTCAGTGGTTGAATCAGAGGCGGTTAGATGATGTAAAAGAATATCTACGATTCCTAGGAGTGTGTGCTTGGAGAAATCGAGCATTGAATCGGGAAGGCTGGAGGGGAGTGGTTGAAGAGGCCAAGGCTCTACAATTGCAACTATATCCAATTTTTTCCCTTAGAGTCAGTATATTGTGAATTTATTTATTTATTTAGGGTGTTTATTTAGGTGCCTGTCAGCGTGCTTCAATCTCCGCCCTCGGCTGCCTCAGGTAGCAGATCTCACGTAACATTTGTGAGAAAAACTACAGTAAGAACTTTAACAATGAGTATTTGATGCATTTGTTGTGGAGTTGCAACGATGAGTCACACAATGTCGTTACAAAGTTCACACACACACACACACTCACAGCGCGGACACACACATACAGCGTGGACACACAGACACATACAGCGCACGCGTTTAGCTTTGCACTGTTTTTGCATGCAAATGTGACAGGATACAGGTTCATATCCACTGCTGTATGGATATCTGTTATGTTAATGTACAAAATAAACCTGATTTAACGTCCACAAACCGGGATTGAAGCGTCTTCTTTTATAATTGTTCTGACACGCGGCTGTGGTGATGAAGTAAAGCTGAAGTAAATCGCTGTAATTCATTACACACATGCCCTGTTTTAAAACATTTTAAACTTGTAAAACTCACTCTTGATCACATTTGATGATGATTGATGATTCTAGCAAACTGAACAGACCTTTTATTCCCGGTTGCTTTGCGCACGTCCTGTCTTGTTGATATGATTATAGGCGTTACTACAGAGACATGTTAATAGGCAGCTGTCAATCAATTCGGTGGGCGGGGGGACCGTACTCCTATGTCAAGTTGCGGTTGGTCTGAAAACCGCTCCAATTGGTCCACCGTTTTTATGTTGTTAAATTGAAAAAAAAAGGACTGAGTGTGTTTATATCACCCCAATATGATGGTCTATACACTATACCTACACATATGTCTGTCCAAACAGCTTGAAAAGTACATTTTTCACCATAGGTGCCCTTTAACACGCAATTATACAAACTAACAACATTCTTTGACAGAAAAACCACTGCATTTATAAAATCATTCAACTAAAATAATACTTACATGATATTGCCTTCTATAAAATAAACTGTTAGCACGTTTGCTCGTAGGAAGAAGCTGATTTCTAACTGCCGAACTAAAATGAAACCAAAACTTAAGGCGAAAACTTCCGCTACCAACATCAACCACTAGAACCTTATTATGAAAAAAACATACATTGCCATTTATTCAATACTCCTAACTGCGTTTATGGTTTTCTGAGACCATAACACAGTCAGTCCGTCGGCAGCGGCCTCTGGTGGATTTACTCGCGAACAGCAGGCACGAATGGTATTCGCTAGAGATCTAATTTGAGATCTCAAAAAACATACACAGTGGCCTCTGGTGGATTCGTAAAAACAAAAAGTGCAAAAAAAACATATCTCCTGGGACATATTTATCGCTCTCCAGAAATGTATATAGAGGTACGTAATCAGAATGAGCCTGGGTTGGATAAATGGGCTTCTTTTGACTCACAGTTGCATCAAATGAGCATTTGACAATCACTGAATTCAGATAGCAGAACACTGTGTTTTACAGGCACAATGGAATGTTGTTTCACCACTGAATTTTAAAATTGTAGACATATACAACCTTGTGTCCGTGTGCGTAAGACAGATATAATGCTCAATGATGTAATGCAATCCATTATCCCCGTCGAACACCCCTAGCTGTTCCAAGCAGCGTTTGCTTACATTGTGTGCGTAATGGATCTCTTTTATTTTCCAGGGTTCTCTTTATCGTTGGTAATAAATAAAGTTGTAATACCCATATGGAGTGTTATATTTGTTTTGCTTGTATTCTGCAATGTCCAAAGAAAAAAAAAAAAAAAGAAAAGAAACAAAACAGCATGCTCAAATGCGTCCATGGGAATTGTCTTGGCAGTAAGACCTATTGCCAATATTAAACTTTGGCTTGCTAGACTACGCTAACCACTCGCTCGCTGCTAAGCATGAAACATTAATGAAAACGCACAAAACCTCTGCTGTGCCACGACACAATGACCGGCTCTCTCCTGAGGAGTAGTGATTTCTCTGCTTATGGATGCAAACAAACAGTATATCCAGCGGCGTACGTTCTTCCCTTTTTCATTCTGTATTACATTATGTGCTCTTTTCCCCTGTTTATTGCATTTGTTCTTAAATACAGGCCTCATTTTCTCTGATTTCAGCTATTACTTTACTTAACTTCTGATTCTTAACTCTATCAAGCCTACATTGTTAAAACGTCCATAAATTAGCAGTTTTCTGTATTTTGTAATTCGTGTTTTTATTTTTTCCTTGTTTATTTATGTTTTTAAATTGCATTATGGGATCCTGATTTTTCTTTCAAGAACTTTTAATCTTGAAAAGTTCGAAAAAGTGACTTTTATTAAGATTTTTAATAGTTTAAAGTGATATATTGTCTGTGTTGGTGTTGTATATTACACTACAAAAACTTACATTTTCTGTTATTTTACAGACTTATTCTCTATATATTATTTTGTATCCTCCTAGGGCCCGAGTGTTCACATACGTGGACAGCACATTTTTAGCTCTTAAGTGGCTATTTAAAATACTTTGAATGTTTTATATTTTGTTACAGACATACAGTGTCATCCTGCAACTGTTTTGCAGCATATGAAATGTCCCAAACCCTATTTTTAACTGTCCAAAATGGGAAAAAAATGTTGTTTTTACTCTCTGATAGTCAAAGCAAGTTAAAAAAAAAAATTCTATGTTAAATGTGCATAAAAGAAAATTCGGGAAAAAGTGTTTTATGTAAATTCGGACCACGAGTCCACATATATGGACATCATTTTTCTCTAAAAGTACATCATATCAAAAGATGATACTTAGGTTTTTATTCTAATTAGGTTCCAATAAGCCCAAATAGCAAAGAGAAATAAACAATGCATGTAAAAAAACACCTTGGGCCTTAAGAGGTAATAGATTATATTATTTCAAGCTAATAAAATGTCAATAAAAGTCACTTTGTTAAACTGTAGAGTTGGATTTTCAGCATCAAAGGTCAGAAAACAGAAAACACTTGTGAATCACAAAATACAGAAATACAGATTTTTTTCTCTTTTTTTACAGTGTACTGCATCATATTTGATACACAAATTTCTAAAGCTTTCAAATATGTTATACAAAATATACTAGAGGACTTCTGTCAACTGATTTATCGTTCATACTTTTAAGGCAGTTAAAAGTCCATAGTAAAACAGTAACATATGTCAACCTGTTGGTTGCAGTTCATGTCTGTTTACAGATTTTTATGAAGTATACTATTTTAGCTATAATTTGTCATTTATTTAAGACAAACATATCATATGCACATTGTAAATACACTTGATTATCTATGCCTAAAATAAATGTAAATATGTAATTTATATTTATGTTATCTTTATCTTTATGTCTCAAACATATGTATACTGTATACAGTTGAGGTCAGAATTATTAGCCCCCCTTTGAATTTTCTTTTTTAAATATTTCCCAAATGACGTTTAACAGAGCAAGGACATTTTCACAGTATGTCTGATAATATTTTTTCTTCTGGAGAAAGTCTTATTCTCTTAAGGCCCAAGGTGTTTTTTTTACATGCATTTTTTATTTCTCTTTGCTATTTGGGCTTATTGGAACCTAATTAGAATAAAAATCTAAGTATCATCTTTTGATATGATGTACTTTTAGAGAAAAATTATGGACTCGTGGTCTGAATTTACATAAAACACTTTTTTTTCAGAATTTTCTTTTATGCATATTTAAAATAGAATTTTTTTTTAACTTGCTTTGACTATAAGAGAGTAAAAACAATTTTTTTCCCCATTTTGGACAGTTAAAAATAGGGTTTGGGACATTTCATATGCTGCAAAACAGTTGCAGGATGACACTGTATGTCTGTAACAAAATATAAAACATTCAAAGTATTTTAAATAGCCACTTAAGAGCTAAAAATGTGCTGTCCACTTATGTGGACACTCGGGCCTTAGGAGGTTATGTTTTATTTTGGCTAGAATAAAAGCAGTTTTTAACTTTTTAGAACCATTTAAGGTCAATATTATTAGCCCCTTTATGCTATATATTTTTTCATTAGTCTACATAACAAACCAACGTTATATAACCCAACAGTCAACTTTATCAAATGAAATGAGTGTAGTTAACTCAAAATTGACTGAGAGTTAATTTTACTAATTTGAAAAGAGTTTTGAACTCAGTGTTAAAAGTAATAAGTTAATTAAATACCTCATTACTACAACTTAAATGGAGTAAGTTCACAGTACTCATATATATTAGTTTTTTTTTACTTAAATGGTTTGTAGCAATCGGTTTCCTCAAACAGTTTGAGTTACCTTAACTTATTGGGTTTTACAGTACTCAGTTGGTTTGAGTTCTCTTCATTTGTTGGGTTTTACTGTGCTCAAATTGCTTCCTTTACTCAAATGGATTAAGTTTACAGCACTCATTAGAATTAGTTTTTGAACTTTAATGGTTTGCTGCAATCAATGTCCTCAAATGGTTTGAGTTACCTTAACTTATTGGGTTTTACAGTGTGTGTGTATATATATATATATATATATATATATATATATATATATATATATATATATATATATATATATATATATATATATATATATATATATATATATATATAAATATAAAGAAACTAAATAAATAATAATAATAATAATAACAACAACAACAACTCTTGGTTTGTCAAAATATTTTAAATTTATATGTGTGGTCTCAGTTTCTGGATAAAAAAAAATAAATCTCTGTTTATGCATATAAGACATACAAGGTAATGGATTTTGACAATTTTTTTTTCCAACATGATCTTTGTTAAAAGATGTTTTTTTTCAAGATATTTTTTTTCCACACACACTACTCTTTCCAGAATGGAAATTATTTAGTCCAAAATTGGGTCTTGTGATTCTCATATCATTAATTCTTAACCAAAATAAGACGCATACACTATACTGTAGGCAAAATGGCTTTTGTTTAGTTTCTCGGTTGTTCTCTAAACATTTACAGCACACACTTTAATTTATGCTAAGAGCTTATTACAAAGGTGTCAGCTCATGTTCTCACAAATAATTGAGTCTTTCAAACTGATCAAGAGGATTTCTTAATAGCGTCGAGTGCTGCTTTAAAACCCTTGAAGTTTCTTCTCACACCTTATTGTACCTGTTTGTTGAGCTGTATATAAATGCCGTGTTTCAATGAGAACACATTTCACACGCTTTCAGTCGGCTTTCATCTTGGAATTGATTGCCTTGATTTGTCAGAGAAGACCATCTCGGGCTAACATGAAAGAAATGACACGTGTTTACTGTGGGTAGAACATTATGATCTACCGGCCTGCATCCGCTTGCGACTCCAGATGTAGAAGAGATATCGCATGTGAACTTGTTCTACAGCACCTGCATTCTCACAAAAAAAATTATTCTAATAAGTATGAATAATCAAAAAGGGGAAAAAATAACCATATTAGGACTGAATCATTATTTTCATTTGCAATAATATCACAATTTCATAAAAAAAATTATGTAATACCCTTTTGATGCCCTATATATACACCACCTGACAAAAGTCTTGTCATCAATCCCAGTTGTAAAAGCAACAAATATTAATTTGTCTTCTAGTTGATCATTTGGAAAAGTGGCAGAGGGTTTTTATCATTTTTCTGATGAATCATCTGTTGAACTGCATCCCAATCATCACAAATACTGCAGAAGACCCATTGGAACACGCATGGACCCAAGATTCTCATAGAAATCAGTCAAGTTTGGTAAAGGAAAAATCATGGTTTGGGGTTACATTCAGTATGGGGGCGTGTGAGAGATCTGCAGAGTGGATGGCAACATCAACAGCCTGAGGTATCAAGACATTTGTGCTGCCCATTGCATCACAAGTCAGCACAGTCACCAGACATAAACAATATTGAGCATGTCTGGGGTAAGATGAAGAAGGAGGCATTGAAGATGAATCCAAAACATCTTAATGATCTCTGAGAGTCCTGCAAGAACTCTTTCTTTGCCAATCCAGATGACTTTATCAATAAGTTATTTGAGTCATTGCAGAGATGTATAGATGCAGTCCTTTAAGCTCATGGGAGTCATACACAATATTATTTCTTTTTCCACTGCACCATGACTTTATATTCTATACTGTGCGTTATTTCTGTTAAATGACAAGACTTTTGTCTAAGCAAAGTCAGACCTTGCTGTCCTTATTAAATCATTAAAAGTCAAGGCATGATCATATTTTATTTTGGTAAAATAAGCGTAATCTAGAGGCCTTTGCCTTTCATATAAGCCACTTCTGATACCAAATGATCAACTAGAAGTCAAGATATTATTTGCTGTTCCTAAAACTTGGATAGGTGACAAGACTTTTGCCAGGTAGTGTACTGACATTTTATGTAGTCATTTAATGAATGCATCAAGAAGCTTCCACAAATAAGCAGTGTATTAAAATTGCTTTTGAATGCACGCTCATTTTTTACTTCCGCTTATGAATTGCATAAGTTAACTGTAGCTACATTTCAATCCATCAACTTTTATGCACATTTTGGTATATCACATAACATAAAGAATGCCTAATGGAAATCCCTGAGCTTATATTTCAAAAATGCGCGCAAAATATGTACCTCCCAGAACTGTCACTCCCAAAGAGTAATTCAATTACTCGAATGCTTAAATTACTCTACAAGAGTCAAATAAATGTTGTAAATTCAAATCAGAGTGTCTGGAATTCATGTGTTATTGAGTCTATAAGATATCAATAATATAATATGATAACTTTGTTTGAAAGGGATTTGTCTAAATGAAATTTTGGTTTGTGTCTTTAGTATTAGGTATTTATATTACAGAACTGTATTAATAGTCTCTTCATCCACCACCGGTGTGCAGCATCCAGCTGGATGACGCGACAGCAGCCATATTCCGCCAGACCGCACACTACACACCAGCTGATTGGTGGAGAGGATACAGAGTGATGAAGTCAATTATGATACGGGAATGGTTAGGAGGCCATGATGGACAGAGGCCAGTGGGCAAATTTGCCCAGGTTGCCCGGGTTAAACCCCTATTCTTTTTTGAAGGACATCCTGGGGTTTTTAGTGACCACAGAGTGTCAGGACCTCGGTTTAAAGTCTCATCCGAAAGACGGCGCTCACTGAGCATAGAGTCCCCATCAATTTACTGAGGGGTAAGGACTAGAGCTGAAGATCTTTGCCCGAACCCGACAGGACCCGGCGGGACCCGACGGGTTCGGGTTTAATTTCCTTCGTTTTAGACGGGGTCGGGCCGTGCTCGGGCTTGCGCTTTCGATTAGCGCGAGAAAGTAATCAAATCGTTTGTTACAACATTAAAATCCATGCCTGCAAAGGTAAAACAAATGATGACGGAGAAGTTAAAATTTTTTTGACTGCGGTCAGGCCAGCCGCCAGTTCAGAAGGAACGGTCATTCTAGCCGCCAAGGTATTTCGGCGGTCAGTCATACACTGCGTATTACGGTAGAGCGCTAAACAGCAATGTATGTACAGCAAGCTGACAGGGAAGATGACGAGGTCACTCGCTACACTGAAACCGCTGTCATGGCAAATTAAATAGATGTTCTTGGCTGGTAGAAGATGAACAAACAATCCTACCCAAAACTTGCAAAACTAGCCAGATCAGAACTATGCATCTCGGCCTGTAGCAGCAGCAGTGAAAGGGTGTTCGGTGCTGCTGGACGCACCATCCTGAGCGCAGGACTGCGCTAAAGCCATTTACAGTGGATTCAATAACATTCCTCCACAAAAACACGTAGCCTAATCTTGGTGAGTAAAAGGTTTTTAAATTATAAATAAATATTAATTAAACCATAAAATCATAATGTAGATAGAGTGTATAGGCTATTGTTTAATATTCAGCTTCACCGTAAGGCCAGATTGTGGAGAGAAGTGGCGAAACAAATCCTGCAAAGTCTTTATCTTAATTTTGTTATTGCCAAATACCAGTCATAATTTAAAATTTATTTTCATTTAATTTGTTAAGAAATACTTCTTTTCATTGGTGTGTTGGCTAATTTAAAGGCTAAGTCTATGTACCTATGCCTATTTAGAGTGCTGAGATTTTACGATGTTATACAGAGGACTTTTTTTTTTGTTCCAACTTCCAAGTGGCCTATAGCCTATGTTTGTTACGAATAAATTATGTTAAAACATATAAAGGACTCATTCTTGAAAAAAGGCAAAAGAGCTGTGCGCATGTGCACATTTGAATAATGTCGGGTTATAAACGGGTACAGGCTTTATAAAGCTGCCAATCAAAATGTACCTGTCGGGCTCGGGCCAAATTCTGCCGGGCCTAATTTTTATGGCCATATTACAGCTCTAGTAAGGACCCAGACAGACTGCAGGTTGAGCGCCCCCTGCTGATCTCACTAACATCACTTGCGGCAGCAACCTAGCTTTCATATGTGGTCTCCCCTCCAGGTATTGACCGGGCACAGCCCTGCTTAGCTTCAGTGGGCGACCATGTATTACTAAAAAGAGACTAAAATACAATTTTCCTTGACTAAAACTAGACTAAAATGTCATCAGTTTTCCTTGACTAAAACTAGACTAAATTAGTCATGGATAATTCTGACTAAAATAGGACTAAAATGCTCTGACCTTTAGTCGAATAAAAGACTAAAGAGTATAAACGTGACCAAAACTACTAAAAACTAAAATGTCATCAGTTTTTGTCGACTAAAACTAGACTAAAGTAGTCATCAATTTTGTCAACTAAAAAAAGGACTAAAATAGTCATGGATGATTCTAAAATAAGACTAAAATGCTCAGACTTTTAGTCAACTAAAACCTGACTAGACTTAGAGTATGAACGTGACTAAACAAAGCTCAGCTTCATTCAAACAGGCCACTAAAAACAACACCACTGAACACCATATTCAATGCATCCTGACTGATAAAGGCTTCTGAGCAACCGTCGGTCTCTGAGAACCACAACAAGAACAAGTATAAATATTTGCGACAACAGAAACATTTTAGTGGACGTGGGCCATATGCAAATGGTGGCTGCAGGACTTGTTGGCTTGGCGCGCCGGAGCGGGCCGATCGCGAGCAAACAGCGGGGCGACCCAGCAGCAGCCGCGCTGACAGTGATCAAGCTGCTGGGGCTGGAGGTCTTTGGAGACCTGCTGGAATCATTAGTTCTCTGCTCTACTTCTGCCATGAGGTGTTTTCTTAGTGCCAGCTTTGGGACTTCCCAAATACCCCTATTGTTTAAAATGGCTTTCTGGATACAGAGCATTTCCTAAGCAGTCTTTTGTTTGCTTTGTGAAAGAACCAACTTCACCGTGGAATAAATGAAGCTCTCCAGCTCTACTCCTGTGACTTTTTTTTCTGAATATGTGTTGCTGTAATTTAAAGATTTGCAAAACTTAAATGGCCGCAGGTTTGTGAGACAATCTTAAGATCATATAATGGAGTTTTTTTACATACAAAAAGTGAGGCAACATGACTGCTCCAGAATGAGAGTCTTTGTGGTGTAATGGAAACAGACTAGAGTTATTTTGCAGGCTGTAGAGATTCTCATTAACACATTTTACTAAATTAGGCTCTTGTCTGAATGCTTCTATGCTTGTTTTCACAGCAGAGATCCACTCATTTTCATTCCAACTGGATGATGTTTGCTTTCTTTATTTCAGATTGTTCATTAAATACAGTATATATATATATACAATTGAAGTCAGAATTATTGAACCATCTGAATTATTAACCTCCTGTTTATTTTTTTCCTCAATTTCTGTTTAACAGGGAGAAGATTTTCTCAACACATTTCTAATCATAATAGTTTTAATAACTCATTTGTAATAACTGATATATTTTTATCTTTGTCATGATGACAGTTAATATTGTTTTACCAGATATTTTTCAGGATACTAGTATTCAGCTTAAAGTGATATTTAAAGGCTTAATTAGGTTAATTAGGTTAACTAGGCAGGTTAGGGTAAATAGGCAAGTTGTTGTATAGTTTAAACCTTAAAATGGTTTTATTCTAGCCAAAATAAAACAAATAAGACTTTCTCCAGAAGAAAAAAATATTATCAAACATACTGTGAAAATGTCCTTGCTCTGTTAAAAAAAAAAAGAAAAAAAAAACAGTTCAAAGGGGGGGCAAAAAATTATGACTTCAATTGTATATATATATATATATATATATATATATATATATATATATATATATATATATATATATATATATATATATATATATATATATATATATATTCATTCATGCATTCATTTTCTTTTCGACTTAGTCCCTTTATTAATTTGGGGTTACCACAGCGGAATGAACCGCCAACTTATACCTATTCAATTCACCTGTACCGCATGTCTTTGGACTATATATATATATATATATATATATATATATATATATATATATATATATATATATATATATATATATATATATATATATATATATATATATATATATATATAAATATATATATATATATATATATATATATATATATATATATATATATATATATATATATATATATATATATATATATATGACGCTGGTGGCGTAGTAGAAGGTTGCTGGTTTCAGTGTCAGTTGGGTCAGTTGGCGTTTCTGTGTGGAGTTTGCATGTTCTCCCTGTATTCGTGTGGGTTTCCTACGGGTGCTCCTGTTTCCCCCACAGTCCAAAGACATGCGGTACAGGTGAATTGGGTAGGCTAAATTGTCCGTAGTAAATGAATGTGTATGGATGGATGTTTCCCAGAGATGGGTTGCAGCTGGAAGAGCATCCGTTGCATATGAACGATTGAACGATAGAGCAGAATAATAAATGATAGACTTTATTTTGTGTATATGATATATATAATCATATTGCACAGCCCTAATTCATTCCATGGTGTACAGCATGCTGGGAGGTCACAAAACTCTTTACATTCAGCAATTAAAAAAAAATTATAATAATAATAAATTAAAAATTAAAAACTAATAAAATGAAATACATTTCCAGAGATGGGTTACGGCTGGAAGGGCATCTGCTGCGTAAAATCGTGCTGGATAAGTTGGTGGTTCATTCCGCTGTGGCGACCCCGCAAGGGACAAAGCCGACAAGAAAATGAATGAATGAATGAAAATGAAATACAAATTTATAAAATAAAATAAAATAAAACAAAATGAAATAATATAAAACCTTAATATTTCAGACTTATTTAAAACTATTTTGTTTTGTTTTTTAAATGAAAATTGTATTTTTAATATTGTAGAAAAAAATAACAAAGAAAGACACAATGGACATAATGATAAATCAATCATTTGATCAACTAGTCAATCAATGACCAGGGTTTCTGCAGGTTTCACTAAGTAATGTGTAAGACTTTTTAAGACCTTTTTAAAACCATCAAGAATGAAATTTTAGACTTATACAGAGCTAAATGCTAAGGATTTTTTTATGGCTGAGCAGAAAAGAAATAATAATAATTGTACTTGCCCCATCAAAAAAAGTAATTCCAACAAGTTATTTCTTAGCCACATATTTTAAATAATGTGTCAAAAGAAGCAGACACTAGCTGTATACATACATATATATTTTCTTCAACATAACTTTAAAAAAAAAACTACAATAATAAACTAAATGTGCACAACAAACTGTTATAGTATTAGTTATAAACAGAGTTCTTCTAAAAGCTTTATTGAGCTGTATTGTTTGTGGATATTGGACATGTGTTTAATTATTTGAAAAGCTTTACATTAAAATTCAGACTCGTTTAAAATGATTTAAGACCGACAATTCAGTGAATTTAAGACATTTTAGGCCTACAATTTTGTTTTTGAAATTTAAGACTTTTTTAAGACCCCACAGACACCTTAAATACTGAAATAAAATTTAAAAAACCTGATGAACTTTGAAGAAATATTCAAAATAATTAAAGTAAATGATTACAGAATTGCTACTCTTACTTGTGTCCATATTAGTGAAAATCAGTTCAAGAAGTCCAGATGTTCAAGCATCTAGTCCAGCTTGGGAGAGCATGTAAATCCTGGCTTTATTTGTATTTCCAGCAGCATTCTTCACAGGAGTTAATGATGTGAGGGGCGGCTGCTGTCTTCTTGTAAGTTCATTTATCACTCCAGTCAACTTATGTCCACCGACTGACTTATCCGTTTCCAACAGCACTGCAACAAACGTGTGCTTCAAAATCCACAAGGCCTGTCCCGTGCTAACACATGGCACAGCATCACGCAGCCTGGCACTGCCTGGCACGGGTTGTCTTTAGAGGATTGGGGCGGCCGTCACTGTGCCATCCAGCACTCAGACTGCCAGGAAACCCATTCAAGCACTCCAAGTCCTTCCACCCCCACCTACATCTCTTTCCTGCCCCATTTGCCCAACACACAGTCATATAAATGCTTTGTTAATCCAGGTCTTATCCATCTATAACTGGATCCTCAGCACTCTTTCCACAAGATTCCTGCACTGCAAAAAAAGAAATAAAATAAAATAAAATAAAATAAATAATAAAAAATTTAAATAAAATTAAAAATAAAATAATTTTTTTAACTAAATTAAATTTAATTAAATTTAATAACATTTATTAAATAAAAAATGTAATTAAATTAAATTATATAACTAAATAAAAAATTAAATAAAAAATAAATTAAATTAAAAATAAAATAAAATATTTTTTTTAAAATTAAATAAAATAAAATAAAATAAAATAAAATAAATAAATAAATAAATAAATAAATAAATAAATAAATAAAATACCTTTTTTGTCATGTTTCTAGTCCAAATATCTACAAATTCTTAAATCAAGAAGCATTTTCTAGAAAAACATTTTTATTTTTGTCTTGTTTTCCAGCAAAAGAAGTCAAAATTAAGTGAATTTCTCCTTAAAACCTATTTATTGTAATACCTTTTTAAAGTTTAACCTAAATAAGTGGCTAATTAAACATCACTACTGTTAACATTAATATTAAAGGCTACCTATTATGCAAAAATCACTTTAGCAAGGGGCTTGAACACAGTTGTGTGGCAACAGTCTGTGAATATAACCAGCTTCTAATGGTAAAAATGTATTAATGTCTGCAGAAGCACTTTGATTGACATTTTTTCTTTGTACATGTCGTCAGAGGGGGAAAGCCCTGCCCATTAGTGACAATCTCTCCCTCATTAGCATAGGACTTGTTTTTGAATCTGCTACTATGCTGACACATTTATAGCTCCCCCCTCTTTTGAAAATAGCACAATCTCATTTGAATTTAAGGCGACAGTCACCAAAATGGCACAATTAATACCAAAGCACACAAGGTTGTTTGATTGTATATTGATCAGATGATTAATGCTACTGTTGCTTCTCTCTTATTGTCTTTTCCTACATATATTGATATTTATTGATTATTTAGTCTGACAGTTGTGTAGGTGTTTGAGTTAGATGAGTGAGATGTTGATCTGTCAGTCTCAGATATGTTATATATATATTATAGTGGATTTTTAGTTTGTAGGAATGTTGTTTATATGTAATTCAAAGCTTGTGGATGATGTATTGATGAAACGTGTTATTTTTTTGGGGTTCTATTTTACCATTGGTCCATGGACTGCAGATGAAAAATTGGCTTTTGGCTAATTCTAACGTTATGTAGATGTTTTATATTACTAATGTGCATAATATGGAGCCAGATCATTCTCAAAAATTATACATTTATAAAATAAAACTCATATGTCCACAACACAATTTTCATTTACAAAATCAAATTTGTAAGTTCAAAACACGATTAGTAAATACACAAATCTAATTCGTAAATTCAAAACATGATTCAAGAGTGAGCAAATCCAATTCGTAAATTCAAAACACAATTCGTAAATACACAAATCCAATTCGTAAATTCAAAACAATTTTTAAATACGCAAATCCAATTCGCAAATTCAAAACACTATTTATAAATATGCAAATCCAACTTGTAATTTCAAAACACGATTCATAAATACACAAATCTAATTCGTAAATTCAAAACATGATTCAAGAGTGCGCAAATCCAATTTGTAAATTCAAAACACAATTCGTAATTACACAAATCCAATTCGTAAATTCAAAACAATTTTTAAATACGCAAATCCAATTCGCAAATTCAAAACACGATTCCTAAATACACAAATCCAATTTGTTACTTCAAAGCACAATTCAAAAATACACAAATCGACAAAATGGATTTTGTAAACGTCGATTGTGCTGTGCATGTATCAATTAAATTTTGTAAATGTATTATTTTTGAGACTGATCTGGCTCCATAGCATAGTCCCTGTCAAATAAAACGAATGAATGAATAAATGAATGAAAGAAACCTCTTGTGCTTCCAAATATGACATTTAATCGTAAGCTTGGCCAACAGTTTTGACATAGACATAGAAGCTGCACTTGCATGCCCAAGAGGCATTTCAAGATGGCCGCCAATTGAAATGACTTGCCTTAAAGGGACTTTGGCTGAAGTCACACTACAGGAAAGTGTCTGAAACCACTGCCAGAACTTTATTGGAGGAAAAATTTGATTGCAACGGCCATTGAACGGGAATATGTAAAACCAACAATCAAAGATCACAGATTTTAGCTTTGGATTCTTTTAGAATTTCCAAAATTTGTCTTGGACGACCAAATCATGGTTGAAATCGCACAGTGTAAGCAGGGTTTAAAGCAGTGGTGGATTTAGGCATGGGCAATATGGGCCATCGCCCAGGGCGGCATCTTGCTGGGGGCGGCATAGGGAGACGGTGCAAAAAAAAAGTGCCCGAGTAAAAGCTTTGAGATAAGATTTACTTCATGCAAGTGTATTATTTTGGGTGGTTATCCCAGAATAAATATGTTAGGGGCTAATTCACATTTGGCGTCCTTGGCTTTTTGTTATTCTTTATGTGCAACCGAAACAATGCTGGTGAAAACAAATTGACGCATGTGTGCAGAAAGCCAATCCCGCGTGCTGCTCCTGATCCTGATTGTTTACACACACGCCGATATGCATCGACATGCTAGTCAACAAAACTTTAAAGAAAAAAAAAAAGTTTATATCATATGATGATGATGTTACTTTGACTAAGTATTTTTTTACAATACGAAAAAAAATTAAGGTTGCGTTGGACTGAAAATAGCAACACATCTTGGAAACATGTCTTGCACCTTATTGCGCGGGGTGTATGATAGGGCCCCAGGTCTGTCTGAGGTATTGGGCGTGGCTAACATACTTAACCACAGCCCTCCAACCCTCTAACTGACAGTTTTGACAACAAACAGAAATGGTGAGGAGGAGTAGTCTGCTAGGTTGTAATAATTCTCCTGAAACACATTTCCCAATCTTTCTAAATGAAATGCCTACACTGTAAAAACAAATACGCAATTTTACGGTTTATAATAAACCATAAAACAACGGTCGTTAAATTACAGAAATTTACTGTAAAATAATGGACATTAAATTAGAGAAATTTCCTTAAGTTTAACATTTTTGTAAATTTCTGTATTTCAATCTCTGTTATTTTCTACAGTAATTTTCTGTAATTTAACGGCTGTTATTTTATATAAAATTACGGATTTTTTTACAGTGTACTTTACTACATACAATCAGTTTGCAGTAGAAAAAAACAAGCCACATGCACTGTTTTCTCATTTAATATTCAGTTTCTCCAGGAACTACATCACAATACGAAAAAAAAAAAACAACAACAATCGCAGCTTTCTTTTCATGTGGACTTTAAGAAACACAATCATTATTTGCAGTGTATCTGCCGCAGCGTCCCCCTTTCTACCTCTCATCACTTCGTCTGCTCGCCCCCAGCCGAAGGCACTCCATACCCACAGTGATAAGTACCATCTGTGCCATCACCCGCCAACTTCAGCCCCAAAGGAATAAAAGCTACGGGGTGGCTCTCCCTCTCACCCATCCTCATTCTTCCTCAACGCACCTCTACGTTTCTCCGATAATTCTTTCTTTCGCGCTTCTTTCCTCGTCCCTCATGTCTGGAGCAGGAGATGAGATTTTAGGAAGCCCGGAGCCTGCTGTGGTTTCTGGCCATGGATGTACAGCTCCTGGCGAACCTCTCCAGTCTTTGTGTCACAGCTTACAATGGAACTGCATGTCGGAAATCCATCTAAACCATGTCCGTGTCCCTCACATGCTGCTGCCTGCTACCTGCACACACCATAATTCATCTCTTTTGTTTAGTCTTTCTGGAGCAAAATTCACACTTTTGTTCAAGACCTTCGGCTCATGTTGGCACTAGGGAAAAAGAGGTTAAATACAGATAGTTTGTTACAGTTTTTTTTGTACTTCCAACATCCGGTGTACGGGAGCGATCTCTGTGGCTCTGACAGGCTCATTGTAATGATAGTTGGAACTAGTTCATTTGCATTAAAGGCACTGCCAACAAAAACAGCTACAATATGCTCAGAGTTGAAAATTCCGATATTCAGTAAGGTATGATATATATATATACATGGTTTCCGCTACATTCATCCTTCCATGGCGGGCCGCCACACCAAAATTCATCCCGCCACGGCTACATTACAGCTTCTCATTCAAAACATTCAGTCGTTGTTTTTTTTAATAGCAGGTTATGATCGCACCAAAACATATTAAAAGGTAAGTGAATTATAATATAACAGCGCAAACTTTTCTGTAATCGTAATACTGCTGTGCGTTATTTGTTTAATCCTGTAAGGTGACATGCTGACTGACTGACTGACTGACAGGTGTGTGATGTGTGAGCCTAGCAAACACGATGTAGCTTTTAGTTATGATGAAGAGTTTCCATAATTATACTTTATAGATAAAGGTCTATGGCTCTGCATACAATGACTTTATCTTACTGGAGTTTATAGCCATTTCACTTTACTTCAGAACGTATTAATGCCGCTCTGTAGGTCTATTGGAGACATTCATATATATTCCTAGCAAATCTAATAAATGTTGGGGATAGGGCTGGGCCGATAGACAATGCCATCGTCCATCGCCGATGGCTGATAGACATCACGATGCTGAGCCGGCATCGAAATCCATCGCCCCCGCCCCCGTCGCAAACCCGCTCGTGAAAAATACACACTCAGGCCCTGTTTACACTAATACAGCTTACTTTTAAAATGGCATTTTAGAACGAAAATGACCCACGTCCACACTGGTGTTTCATCTAGCATTTCTGAACAGCACTCCGTCCACTAAAAACACACATCACGTGACCACACCCACACACGCACACAGCCACAGACACACACACTGTCATGCACTCGTCTGAGCTCCAGAGAACAGTGTACGTCGGACAGTTTATCAAGGATGATAGTGGATCGCGTCTCACTATAGTGGTTAAACGTGATATTTAATTAATCTTGTCTCTATCCAGGGCTTAATTTGTGCCGGAACACGCCAGATCCGGATCCGGCACCTCATTTTACCGATCTCCCCTGTCCACTGTTCATTTTCACTTTGTTCCGCGACTTGCCAACCCTCTTCACTTTCGTCTGCGACACCTCAGTGCCGCTCACTTTTGTCCGCGAGCAACCCCCGCGCTGCTCACTTTCGTCTGCAACACCCCTCCGCCATCCACTGCACCAAACAAATGACTGACATGGATCAATCTGCCTACTTATGCCAGAGTCCCGCGGAAAAAGTGATTGACAGGTGGTAATTTGTGTGTAACTTATCTTTATTTATTTATGATTTGGTTATGGGTAAAACAAAGACCAGGTAGTTGAAACAGTAGGCTACAAATAATTAATTCGTTATGAATTAATTAATTCACCTCCGCCTATAAAGACGATTCTATCGTCCATCGCAATGTTTCACATTAGACGATATTAGACATATTAGATATTAGACATTAGACATCGTACGATGCTAAATTGGTCAACATCGCCCAAACCTAGTTGGAGACATACTTGTTACATAAACACACTAAATCACACTTCAGCAGCGTTTAATTGAGAGCGCACAAGAAAATCTGCACTTGAGCAGCCTATATATGAGGGTGTGCAAGAAGTTTTGTGCACAAACAGAGGAAAATGGCGCGCAAGCAAAGAGATACGGATGCTTGTATGTTACATGAATGCGATCTCGACTTGTAATACTGCTCTCACGACATTTGCAATTTGTAATTTGAAATAATGCCATAGGTAGTAGGTAGATTTGTGTAAAAGGCCTGCCGCCACGGCTGGAAAATATCCTAGAGGAAACACTGTAATATGATGGGTATTTTGAACTGACACTTTACAGACACATTCTGGAGACACAAAAGACTTATCTTAAATCTTTAAAAAGGGGTAAAATAGGTGCCCTTTAAATAGGATAGAGAATTGAAGTACAATACTAATGAAAATACTTAGCAGTAATAAACTGCATTTTGAGTGGTTCCAAACCTTTATATGTTTCTTTCTTCTGTTAAACACAAAATAAGATATTTTAAAGCAAGATGAAAACCTGTAACCATTAACTTCCATAGTAGAAAAAACTAAAACTATGGAAGTCAATGGTTACATGTTTCCAGCATTCTTCAAAATATCTTCTTTTGTGTTTAACATGATAAAGAAAGTCAAAAGGGATTGAAACAAGTGTGTGTAAAGGATGACAGATTTTTTTATTTTTTTGGGGTTGAACTATTCCTTTAATACATACAAATCTGTATGTATAGCCCTTTTAATTAACATCAAGTACAGATGTTCATATAAGTGCACTCTCTTTAAGTACACTTCATTGGCCTGATATGCAACTGATATCATATGCAAGGACAGTTTTTGAATTTGAAGTATGCTACAAGTGCACATTCAGTACAACTAAGTGGATTATATTGTATTTTATTATTAGAATTTTTAAGTGATGTCTTATTTTTCACTCAAACATCTCAACTCAACTCAAACTCAAACAGTAGTTCTTGGTACTAACGATGTCAAAGGTCGTGGATCTAAAATCCAGTTAAAAAAGAATCCTGTCATCATTTAGTCATCCTTCACTTGTTCTAAATCAGTTTGAGTGACTTTCACATGTTGAACACTAAAGAAGATATTTTAAAGAATGCTGAAAATCTGTAACCATTGACTTCCATAGTATTCGTTTTTCCTATTATGGAAGTGAGTAGTTACAGGTTTTCAGCTTTCTTCAAATGATCTTCTTTTGTGTTCAACATAAGAAAGAAAGTCATAACGAATTTGAACCACCTGAGGGAACGTAAATGGTGAGTTTAGGGTAAACTATCCTTTTAAATCACATTAGGAAAACACAAATATCTGCCAAATGAATAAATAATTCAAAATGGTGATGGACAAATACGCTTTAATGACTTTTTGAGGAAATGAACAGCATGTCACCCAAAACTAAACATTCTGTTATCATTTACTCACCCTTATCTTGGTCTAAATCTCTTTGAGTGACTTTCTTCTGTTGAACACAAAATAAGATATTTTGAAGAATGCTGAAAACCTGTAACCATTGACTTTCATAGTGTTAGTTTTTCCTACTATGAAAGTCAATGATTTCAGGCTTTCGGCTTTCTTCAAATGATCTTCTTTTGTGTTCAACATAAGAAAGAAAGCCATAAAGATTTTGATCCACATGAAGGAAAGTAAATAGTGAGTTTGGGGTAAACTATCCTTTTAAATCACTTTAGGAAAACACAAATATCTGCCAAATGAATAAATAATTCAAAATGGTGATGAACAAATATGCTTAAATGACTTCTTGAGGAAATGAACTCATTTACTCATACTTTACTTGCTCTAAATCTCTTTGAGTTACTTTCTTCTGTTTAACACAAAAGAAGATATTTTGAAGAATGCTGAAAACCTGTAACCATTGACTTCCATAGTGTTAGTTTTTCCTACAATGGAAGTCAATGATTACAGGTTTTCAGCTACATGAGGGATAATGATAGTTTAAACCACAAGAAAATAGTGAGTAAATTGTCATTTAGTGGTAAACTATCCCTTTAAATCACTTTAGGAAAACACAAATATCTGCCAAATGAGTAAATAATTCAGAATAGTGATGGACAAATACGGCTGAATGACTTCTTAAAGAAATGAACGGCATGTCTCCCAAAACTAAAAATTCTGTCATCATTACTCACCCTTAACTTGGTCTAAATCTCTTTGAGTGACTTACTTCTGTTTAACACAAAAGAAGATGTTTTGAAGAATGCTGAAATCCTGTAACCATTGACTTCCATTTGTTTTTCCTACTATGGAAGTCAATGATAACAGGTTTTCAGCTTTTTCAAATTATCATGTTGTTCATCAGAAGACAGCAAGTCATAAAGATTTTGAACCACATGAGGGAAATACATAGTGAGTTTGGGGTAAACTATCCTTTTAAATCACATTAGGAGAACACAAATATCTGCCAAATGAGTAAATTATTCAAAATGGTGATGGACAAATACGCTTTAATGACTTTTTGAGGAAATGAACAGCATGTCACCCAAAACTAAACATTCTGTTATCATTTACTCACCCTTAACTTGCTCTAAATCTCTTTGAGTGACTTTCTTCTGTTGAACACAAAAGAAGATATTTTGAAGAATGCTCAAATCCTGTAACCATTGACTTCCATAGTGTTAGTTTTTCCTACAATGGAAGTCAATGATTACAGGTTTTCAGCTACATGTGGGATAATGATAGTTTAAACCACAAGAAAATAGTGAGTAAATTGTCATTTAGTGGTAAACTATCCCTTTAAATCGCTTTAGGAAGACACAAATATCTGCCAAATGAGGAAATAATTCAGAATAGTGATGGACAAATACGGCTAAATGACTTCTTGAGGAAATGAACGGCATGTCTCCCAAACTCACCCATTACTTGTGACTTACTTTCTCCTGTTGAACACAGAAGAAGATATTTTGAAGAATGCTGAAA
>LR812524.1:9271666-9364166 GCA_903798195.1 Danio kyathit
GGAGTGATCTATGTTGTTATAATGGCTTTTCCCCACAGCTGTGTGGCGGAGACGAGACGAGAGTTCGTTTGGAGTTCACTGTAATTTATTGTGATTAATGATAACTTCCTTATTTTATTATTATTATGAGGACATAATAACAAGATGCTAGGGGCTCGACCGTTTTGGTCACACTTGCGCCCGATATTTTAATGCTACCTAAAGTATGTATTTGAAAGCATTTGTGCTAGTGCATACATTTTTAACGTGCGACCTGTTTTTACTGCAGAATCCTCACCGCGTTGCACAGATTTAGGGATACATTTATGCAGGAGCATCTTTGCACCTAAAGACGCCAAACGCAGCGCTCAGGAACAGATTAAAACAGTTGTCATGTGAACTTGCTGAAGTAAAAAAGCCCGCAATGCTTGCCCTGCCCCTGCCTTGTGCTCTTCCTATTGGCCCAATGCGCTAGAACTGAACGCGAATGGATTGGTTAATATCAGCTGTCAATCACTCAGTCAAAGCCCTGCTGCTGCCTTCACAACATGACAGGAGCAACAGCCGCGGAAATGTGACGCGCTGAAGATGAGAGAATGAAAATAACACTGACAGATTTAGTTTAGAACCACCTGAAGTTAAATAATGGCCGTCTTTAGTGATCATGTGCTGAATGTTAATCCACCATTTACACTTTTCCAAGAGTGGATAAAAGACTTCCAGTGGCTTCAAGTCCGCTATGAAAATAACTAAAGCCGTTCACTGCAAAGTCTGTGGGACGGGGATTGCAGGTAACAGCGTTGCCACTGAATCTACACATTTTAAGTGCGAGGTACTGTATAATCCTCACGATGTTTTTAATCCTCACGATGCTGTCAGCCGTGCCAACGGCAGCTATAAGTATAATATACACAGCTCATGAAAAGATCGTTATTGCTACGATGGCATGCAAATAATATGTTATATATCATATAAATGTGGGGCGGGGCGATGGATCACGATGCCGGCTCAGCATCGTGAAGTTTATCAGCCATCGGCGATGGACGATGACATCGTCTATCGGCCCAACCCTAGGTAGTATATGTTGTTCTGCAATGATGTCGGAGAAATAGAAACAGTTTGTAAAATAGAGATTTTGTTCGTCGCTGTCCCAGATGGTTAGCACAAAAAGCTCCTTTTAACATGGAAAATATATGTTTTATAGCATGTTGCACACATGTACAGTTGAAGTCAGAATTATTAGCCCCCTTTTGAATGTTTTTTTCTTTTTTAAATATTTCCCAAATGATGTTTAACAGAGCAAGGACATTTTCACAGTATGTCTGATAATATTTTTTCTTCTAGAGAAAGTCTTATTTGTTTTATTTCGGCTAGAACAGAAGCAGTTTTTAATTTTTTAAAAGCCATTTTAAGGACAAAATTATTAGCCCCTTTAAGCTAATTTATTTTCCGATAGTCTACAGAACAAACCATCGTTATACAATAACTTGTCTAATTACCCTAACCTGCCTAGTTAACCTAATTAACCTAGTTAAGCCTTTAAACGTCACTTTAAGCTGTATAGAAGTGTCTTGAAAAATATCTAGTCAAATATTATTTACTGTCATCACGACAAAGATAAAATAAATCAGTTATTAGAAATGAGTTATTAAAACTATTATGTTTAGAAATGTGTTGAAAAAAATCTTCTCTCCGTTAAACAGAAATCGGGGAAAAAAATAAACAGGGGGCTAATAATTCAGGGGGGCTAATAACTCTGACTTCAACTGTAGTTAGCACACGATGTTAATGATCCTTCACAACATCACATCACATCATTGGCATCTACAGTATATGTGAAACTTTCCAAAAACAGCAAAGGCAAAAAAAAACTTTGGTACATTGTTGTCATGTACACATACCCTAAGCCAGAGTAAGCTGATTTATGCTAGTCTCTCAGCCTGGTCAGTCTTTTGGACGGTTTTAAAAGTTTAGCACACGTCAGCTGGCCAAACAGTTATGTGGGCAGGCTAGCTTAAACCAGCTAAAAGCCATCTTAGGTTTTGTGGGTTTTTTTTCCAGCTCTATGTAAACATCAACATATCACACTGAATATTGGGATGTTAGAATGCTAGTAAGGAGCAATTAGATGCGCTATAGCACAGTTTTATCACCAACCTGATTTTGCCAAGTATGAAATGTTTCTGGATTAACATCTATGTTGATCCTGGAACAACATTCCAATCAGCCAATCAGAATTAAGGAACAAGTTTACAGTTTATGTGCACCTCTACATGATTGTTAACCAACTATTAGTCTCCTCTGAATTTGGGGATAATTTAGTTATGGTTGGGTTTAGGGGTAGGGAATAGGTATGGATTACATTTCCAACCAAATTGATGTTCCAGGATCAACATAGATGTTAATCTATGATTGCATCGTACTTGGCAAAATCAAGACGTGTTTTATAGGTGCCAATTTTAATCTGATTAGCCTCATATTTCATCCGAAATTGAAAGCTAAGAACAGATACACTGAAAAGCATGGTTCATTGGGTTTACTAAGCTAAGTTAAGCTAAGTGGTTGCAAACAATGTATGTGGGCTGATCTTTAATTTAGTAATGTTCAACTTAATTTCTTTGTTTAAATTTAGCCTATACAAATTGTTTGCAACCACTTACCTTAAAAAAAAAAAGTAGTAAATCCAATTAATATTTTTTTCATCATACCAAATTAATCGAAATATCTATCTTCTATGTTCTTGACCGATGCGTTCGGAGATCATTCTGTGAGGGCTAATCATAATGCGGCTTTATATTTGGTTAAAAAAGGCCTTAGAATGAACAATCCTTCATTGTAGCATTTCTACAGTAGGTAGACAGCTGACTTGGTTTTTAGAACTGTGTAGTTTGTTTTCTCAAGCATGCCTCCCAGAAGGCTTTGCAGGCTTTGTTTGCATGCCTGAGCTTAGTAGAGAAATATATACATATGCATAAAAACAGGAATTAGAAGACATCTAAACAGAGAAATTCTATTAAATTACATTTGTATGATAGTATTTTGGAATTATTATTCACAATAATTGTTATTAATATTTATAATATGAATTAATATCCACTCAAAGGATGAGTGTATTCTAAAATACAATGAATCTCACGGTATATATATATATATAATATATATATATATATATTATATATATATATATATATAGGAAGAGTTTGGTTGCAAAACGCCATAAACGGCATTTTTTGACATAATAATATTGAAGAATGTACATTTTAGGCCTACTTTAAAATGTATTTTTTCACAAAACGCGAGATCCGCCAGACCAGTTTCTTTACAAAGTGCGATATAACAGTTATAGAACGTTCAGGATGCGCGAGCTCAGCATCCCCCCATCCCCCACTTCCCACCGCCGGTGAAGTGCTCTGAGTTTGCTCATTGATTTAACGATAACGATATCAAAACAAAAAAACATTTATTTTTAAAAGAGGATTGAATAGGCTAACTAAAAAACGTTTACCATTTAATTGTTTATACTGTAGGCGAGCTGTCAGTCACGTAGGCTGTCACTGATCAGCTGCTGCCTGTCAGTCAGGGAATCAAAGCTTCAGAGTCAAGCTATAACGTCATGGATTTCGATGTAGTTTTCTTAAAAGCAGGGTTCGACAATAAGGATGGCAAATGCGATCTTAGAATCGAGAAGCAGCACGACTGGTTTGCACGACAAACTTTGGTTTTCAGCAACGGTGTGGAAGGAGCCTCCACTCTTTCTGTAACAAGCTACAAGTCGTATATCTAACTAACTTAATCTTACTTATCAAACAAAACATTGATTCACTAGCTTTTCTTAATGGTATTACAGTAGAATATAGCCTAAGATGGATATATAGCGTTTTGCAAAAAAAAAAAAGTTATGTTATGTTGTGTTGTGTACGTTCTGTGCCCAAAACTAACTCAGAATCTTATATTATTATTAATCAATCTTTGTATATTATTCCATATGTTTATGATGTATCGTTTTTTTTAACCAATTTAATATGTTTGACAATGTTAAGATAAATATGTTGCATTTCAGGATGGTTTTTGACTTATTTATTGACATAAAATTGAATAAAAAAGATCCTGGATTTGAAGAATTTTGTGTTCTTGGCCTTCACTGAGCTCAAGTAATAGTTTAATGTACAAAAACTGTGAAGGAACTTGACTGTTGATGTCTTAATAATTAATAACCAACATTTCTCAAAATGGATACATCCCGTTTTGCAACGAAACTCTTCATATATATATATATATATATATTATATATATTATATATATAATATATATATATATATATATATTATATATATACATACATACATACACACACACACACACATATACAGCTGGGAAAATAAGTATTGAACATATGACCATTTTTTGTCAGAAAAAATATTTCTAAAGGTGCCGTTGACTTGAAGTATTCCCTGGATGTTGGTAACAATCAAATAAACCCATATACGCAAAGAAAACAAATCTAATTAGTTTACAAATTAAGTTATATGTAATAAAATGAAATGACACAGGGAAAAGTGTTGAACACATGAAGAAAGGGATGTGTAGAAAGGCTGTGAAAGCCCAGACAGTAGCTGAAATCTCTCAGTAGTTACTCAGCAACCCTCTGCCCTTCCTCATTGTAAATTCGGTCCAATATCTACATTAGCAGGATGAAGATGAAACCAGAGTGGACATTTCAGCAAGACAATGATGCAAAACACAGCCAAGAAAACTCTTTCAGAGAAAGAACATAAAGCTGTAGAATGGCCCAACCCAATAGAAAATACAAAATAAAGCTCAGATTTGATAGATGAGACCCACAGAAACATTAGGATTTTTAAACTCTGTTGAAGTCTGTGAAAAAAAAAAAAAAAAATCACACCTGAGCAATACATGCGACTTCAATCTCCATATGAGAGGCGTCTTTACGCTGCCATCACCAAAATATAAATTATTAAATACATTTCAGTAGTTCAGTATTTTGTCCTTGTGTCATTTCATTGTTATTACACACAACTAATGTTTCAGATTTATTTTATTCAATAAAGCATATCAACGAGGCTTTAAATGGTCTTCCAAGCTAGGGGGATTAAAATTTATGTGTCTGGTTATCAAACCAAAGGTTCCAAACGCCTGCCAATAGCAAAGTAATTGTGAAAAATTGTCCAGGTCATTGGAGTGGAATGTGATTGAACTCAGTCCTTTGTCACAAATACTTCTAGGTTTTCTATACTACATACTAAAGGAAATATGACTGTTCAGCTGCACACACACAGATACAGTACAGTGTGCTTATAAATCTCAGCCTCATCTAATTTAAAGCCCTTAAGGACAACTATGGCGATGTTTATAATGGCACGTCATCTCATCAAAGCCAATTACAAGATTGTGGGTGAGGAAATGTGCGAATGATTCATTTCTTCCCCCATCCGCTGAGTAAAGAGTCGCTTTATGTATCCTGTCATGAAAAATAACTTTCAAGCTTTCAAAAGTGCCCTCTTATTACCAAATTAAATTCGATCAGAGCATTGTCTCTTCAAATTCTTCAAAGAGCACGTCCAAACCACGTCACTTAGTATTGGGATTTTCGACATGACATCCATGGAGGGAGGGTGGCTAATTTAAAAAATTTAATTCCATTTGTTCGCTTTCACGCTGTCTTCCAAGAGTTTCCAAGAGTGAGCATTCAATAAATCAAAGACAGAGCAGCTCTCGGAGATTCCTGCTCACATTTTCTCCCCATTTTGAGTAGCATTACGGTCAAAGTCCCGTCTTTAGCATTCGCAGATTGCCATGGATCGTTAGACCAGGCACAGAAATGAATACTTTGTTTTAGTCTAATGAGATCTCTGGATTCCTGTCTCCTACACCGGAGCAATAATGCACAGAAGAATGGAATTGATTGCGACCGAAACAGGGTTCAAATTTGTAATGGCGAGCAGTGCAGTGTGGGCTTTTAGGAACGTGGAAGAATCAAGAAGAAATGCAATCCAATGACATCAGCATGCTGGACTTTTCGTAAAACACTTGGAAATTTAATTTAGAGGGTCCGTCAAGGGCAGATAAGAAATACTGGTCAATAAAAAATAGTTTCTAAACAATTTACATCTAATAAAAGAAGAAAAATGATCTACCTCAACCCAAAGGAGATGGAACAGAAACATAATTTTGATGGTTACAGAACTAGCTCATGCAGAAAAATCATATAAAAATTAGATTTGGAAAATTTGGAAAAAGCTCACTTTTCAGAGAAAAAAGGACTGCATTGTCTAGTCTTCACAAAATTACTTTAATAACTTGTCTTTCTGCAGGTTTATGTTACATTTAGGGTGCTTTCACACCTGTGAATCGATTCAGTTGTTCCGAAACATGGATTAAATTTGTTACATTGTTGCTCTTTGTTCTTGGTGCGGTTCGCTTTCACACGGCAAACTTTCTAAACGGACCAAAACAAGCTAAAACAAGTCACGTGTGAGTAAACTCTCCTCACATTGGTCAGAGTTTCACGGTTTATTTTGCAGAGTCCTGCTCAGCTGTCGGGGGTGGGTTGGTGGTGTTTGACAGGGTGCGCGCGACATGTCTGAACGAGAGAGGGATGCGGTGGGGAGGGGTGATAAGAAGGGTGCGCAACATATTTTGAGGACCGGGAGGGAGACGCGCGATTTCCGGGAGATTATCACTCGTTTGCGGGCATCCGGGAGTCTCTGTGCATTTGCGGGAGACTCCCGCAACTTCCGGGAGACTTGGGATGTCTGGAATGACCTCCCGCTCTACTCAAAATTCTCTCTTCATATAGCCATATGCCTATTACATATCCATAAAACACTGTGATATAGCCGGGCTCAGATCGTATCGCTTTCTCACTACAATCGATCCGCTCCAGAGTTCGTTTCAATCGAGCCGAGACCACCTCATTCAGGCGGTCTCGGAGCGATTACTTTGACGCGGATCCGAGCGCGATTGCCCTGTTCACATATGCCAAACGAACCGCGCTAACTGGGCAAACGCGCCAGGTTCCGGAACAAAGTCTAGGTGTGAAAGCACCCTTAATGTTTTTCTGAATGAGAAAAGGGCTGACAATGCTATTTAAATTAAAACTTGCTGAATTATTTGTATTCTGTATTCCTGTGGTACATCGAACCACAATAAGTACCAAGGTCATGAATTGGACATTTAGAAGAGACGAAATACTATATCATTATTTCATAATATTTTACAAAAGCATTTATTAAATTTAGGCAGTTAATTTATTAATTTATTAAATGGAGTTAATAACTAATAATATTTCAGGGAGGGGGGGGGGGTTTTGTTTTTGTTTTTACTACAATATGGCAACTGTAATATATATCAACTAACATTTACTAAAGTGACTTTATTGTAAAGTGTTACCTATTGTACTTTCTTACTCTTTTGGAATTTAATTTGCTGAAATTATTTCACCTGAATATATACAACAATATACAATGAGGTAATACACAAGTATTGTTTTGGTTATTATACATGTTAGTGTTTTTTTAAGCTTAGTTCATGTGATAATACCATATATCATTATAAAAGCGTATTAAAGGTGCAGTATGGAGGATTGACCTGGTGGCTGGAAAAGGTATTGCAGTCCAAATTCAAAATACTGAAGAGGGTTTTTTTCACTCCTTCAGCCACTCGACTCAAAACAGAGGTTGCCAGATTGACAACACCAACAGGATTGAGCGAGCCTGACAATCAAATCTTAGGGTGCTTTCACACCTTGCCTTTTGTTTCAGAGCCTGGCACATTTTCCTAGTTAGAGCGGTTTATTTGGCATATGTGAATCCAGCAATCACGCTCGAAATCGAGCCAAATCAATTGTAAAATTGTAGTTTTTCTGCTAACCATGCATAAACATGTCTTGTACATAAATGTTGCTAACATATTATTGTAGCCCAAGTTTGTGCTGTTTACAGTGGTTTGACTTTAGCCACGTATATCAGAACTCTCCAGTCTCCCAAACTCCCAAAACACCCTCAGACCCAAGAGGGTTAAACATCTGCAAACATATCGTGGCATTTTTATACTTTAGAGATTCACAGCCACAGCCATATCACCCTGCAGCCCAAGACCGGTTACTCACTGAAGCTAAGCAGGGCTGAGCCTGGTCAGTACCTGGATGGGAGACCACATGGGAAAACTAGGTTGCTGTTGGAAGTGGTGTTAGAGAGGCCAGCAGGGGGCGCTCAACCTGTGGTCTGTGTGAGTCCTAATGCCCCAGTAAAAGTGACACTACACTGTCAGTGGCCACCAACTTTCGGAAAAGACGTTAAAACAGAGGTCCTGACTCTCTGTGGTCATTAAAAATCCCATGGCACTTAACCCCGGTGTACTGGCCAAAGTCCCTCAATCGGCACTTACCCATCATGGCCTCCTAATCATCCCCTCACACCGAATTGGCTCTATCATGGTCTCTTCACTCCACCAATCTGGTGTGTGGTGAGCGCACTGGCGCCGTTGTCCTGTGGCTGCCGTTGCATCATCCAAGTGGATGCTACACACTGGTGGTGGTGTCGAGAGACTCCCCTCATGATTGTGAAGCGCCTTGTGTGTATGGCCATACACAATAAATGTGGTATATAAATACACATTACATTACATTACATTCAAAAACGTACATACAGCACATTTAAATTAATCACAAGAAAATTTGATAGCAGCAGAAGTCCAAGCAGAGGATCAAGTTTTCAATGAGTAGAATATCTGTGCAGATGCGAGCACAATCAGGAACTCTTCTTACGACAAAACTATAACTTCCATCAGTCGTTCCACTCTTTTCACATCTCCAGTAGTATCTGTGAACCTGTGCAGGCATTTAGCTCTCCCAGAATCACGGCTGCCACACAGCCTGCCTCCTCCATATTGTTCCCCGGGGGCGAGCCACCTGCAGCAGCCTCTGGTTGCGCGAGCAGATTGCCATCACTGGTAATTGAGACTGCGGAAGAGCTCCGAGACATTTCAGCAAACGCTAGATAGGAATAGATAGCGGAGGCAGCTCGGAAGGGGAGACGTGAGGCCGGGCGTCCACACGTGGAGAGAAGAGAGAGGGAAGGAAAAAAAAAAAAACACAACAACGTCAATTCTGAAGAGTTTCTTCCATCCCATGATGCCTCAAACAGGCCTGTCAGTGCTTGTGAAGAGCACATCAGGAGATGAATTCAGCCTGGGGCTTGAACACACAGATATGGCCTTGAGAACGATACATGAGGCGTAAGCTTGCGGATGAACTCGACAGAGGAAAGCTTTTACAGACATTGATATTTACACACCGCACAGCAAACGGTGATGTCTTTGAGATTTTTTGGGGCTTTGCAGAAATGAGGGATAAAGAGCGCGCCAAGGTTATTATAGTAAACGAAAGTTAATGAATGAAAAAACAAAATCTAGATCTTTTCAATCAAGTTTTTAGAGCTTAATCAAATTTGAAATGTAAACTCATGAGACACTTGGCTTTCAAGGCATTTCTTTTTTCTAAGACATTACATTAATGTTTTCCTGTGTTTGTATATGGAAAAACAAATATTGAACACAATAAAAAAAAATCTCATGACTTCATGATGTAGAACTTTTTATATTTTTGAGCATGAAACTTCCCCTTTTTACCACAGTAAAGCCCAAAGTGTCTTCTTTCCAATGATACCTAATTTGTGTTTGTAGCTTACTGGAGTCAAGAACCGTCTAAAGTTAGGGAGGTGTAAATCCCCAAAAGTGAGTGCTGGCTAAAACATTTTCGTTAACGGAAATAAAAATAAAATCTGAAGCTGTATTGTGTATATACAAAACTAACCTAACTAACTAAAATTATGGCAAAACGTCTTTCGTTTCGTCTTTGTAAATGTATTTAATATATACTGTAAGCCTTTTAGAAGTGAATCTATTTACTTTGCGCTGCCAGGTGTTTGACGCGTACGGAACCTTAAGGCTCTTACACAGCGGGACGCTTTTTCGTTTGCGTTTATAGTCAGCATTTTTCAAGATGTTTTCCGGATTCAAACCCAAGCGATTTTCACAGGAGTCGATCAGAAGAGTATGCAAAACCACTTCTTGTTGTTAGATGGTGCTACACAACTTTAGGCTTCTGACACCCGCTTGTAACACAGAATAAGAAGACAAAGTTGACACGCTTGTTGTTATGGATAGTTCAAGTAGCAGCTCCAACTCTAGCGATGACAAAATGATTATTGTTCAGCAGTGCAATAAGCAGCTCCACGTTCATATCGCCTCTGGGCATCTTCTTCAATGTGCGCTCGCATTGACAGTTTTGCGCTTGAGCGCCTCCAAGTGCTGTTTCCTGTAACTTCAGCAGCTCTGTGCACGTGAACAAAAGTGCCAATCTGATTGGTGGAGAAGGCTGTTCACAAAACAAAAAAAAAACGAGCATGAGGCATTTTTTCAATGACACGATTTTGCGCATGCCGTTTTGCGCAGTGGTCTGCACGATCACATTGAAGCCCTTATTTAGTCACAAGGTGTTAAAAGTCGACGGAAAACACGAGCAAAAAACGTCTCAGTGTGCACGGGCCTTTAGAGTCTGTAATCTTGCTGCCATTGGCTAGATCAGGCCGGTTCTCCTTCTCTCTTTGCTCCTGAGAAAAAAACAATGGCTGGACATGACAGCAGCACGGTGAATACAATAAATACGACCCGAGCATAGACTTAAAAGTATTAATTTACACATTTGTGCCCAGTAATGGGTTTTATTTCTGTATTAGTGATCGCGAACAAATCATTCTTTATAACCGGATCTTCTAAGGCTGCATTTACACTGCATGGTTCAAGTGACGCAATTCCGATTCAAGGCTTGTTCATATGTGGAAATTTATCCAATATGAATCGGAACTGCGCCCTTGTGTCTACAGTGCAAGCAGATAGATCGGATTTTCACCTGTCAATGCGAATCGGGCGTCAATAAAAACCATAACGAATGACGTCAAGTCTGGCGCTTTCATTTCAGAACAGAATCAGCAAAGTTGCAAATAGAGGTGTGAACCTACACTGGTCTCATGGTTCGGTTACGATTATCATGTCATCGATTCGGTTCAATTCGATATCTCGGTGCATTGTCGATGCTTTCCCCAAACACAGTTTTATATTTGGGGCTGTCTGTATAAACACACACACACACACACACATAGACACACAGCACCAAGCAAGCGACACAGAGCATCACGCCCTCTCATTCGCACACATACACGCACACACAAACATAGACAGCAACACACAGCATCGCTCGCTCTCATCATTCACAAATAAACACACACCACACACGTGCTTGCTCGAGAGCGATATTGTTAGACCGCCTGCTCCCGTTCAACTTACACCAGAGTTACCGACCGCTCCGTGCTTTATTCGGAAATGTATTTCCACGCCGCAAGAAATCTGGTCTGGTCCAGCGGCTCCCGCCTTACATCCGCGGGAATGCAGACCTCTATCCAGAAGTATTGCCGTATCAGCCGAGAGGAGAGAGAAAAGTCACGCCAGCAGGTCAAATGGGTCACAGCGAGAGAGAGAGAGGAGAGAGAGAGAGAGTAATGGAGTTTACTTTCATTCTCTCAATCGCAGTGAAATAGGGGCTTCTGCTGTAAGTGTCAGTGAAAGTGTCCAAAAAACACACACGCAGTGAAATTGTGCACAGTTTGTGCGTCAAGTAGGCAAAGCATTGTAAACACTCGCACTCGCCTCCCTCGCCATAGTAAGCTACCGAGACATAGCGCATAGGAGATGACATCAGTACATAATAACCGGTTATGATTATTACTGAACCGATACCGAATTGTCCGCGTCTGCATCGCGGTGCACAGAAGAAACAATTAATTTTGACACCCCTAGTTGCAAACCTTAAATCTCATACACGAGGACTAGAAAAGCTTTTATATTGTCATATAGCACAAGTTTTTAAGCATAACGAGAGAGAGAGAGAGAGAGAGAGAGAGAGAGAGAGAGAGAGAGAGAGAGAGAGAGAGAGAGAGAGATAGAGAGATGGATGGGATTGTTCTTGTGTCAGAAAAAATGTAGCCTATCTTTGAGTTGAGTTTTTATTATACAATATTTATTCTGTTGATTTTGAATCTTGCACCTAACAAATATCCTAATTTACAAAAACCAAAACTAACACTGAAACTAATAAACACTAAACTAAAACCAAGCTATTTTAAAATATAGAAACTAATAAAAACTAGTGAATCTGCCTCCAAAAATGAATTAAAACTGATTTTGAAAACTAAAAGTCAAAACGAATAAATAAATCTAATAAAAAATCCAAAACTATTAAACCCTAGAGCACGCTACACTGCAGGAATTAATTCACGTTGTCCCAACACAAAGTGATTAAGTTAACTTAACAAACTGAACATAAGATTGGGATATTGAGAGATAAATCTCAAGAATTGTTTTCTTTCTGCTTGTTTTATTTTAAACAAGCAGTGTATCTTCACCTGTTCGCTCGCACTCAAAACTCCCTTTCCCTGTCATTTCCTCTCTCCGCTCTTCCTCCTCGGTGTCCTCCTCTCCTTTCATTAATATCCACAATATGATGGCTTTAACGACAGGGCTGCATTCATTAATATCTCCCCCCCCTTTAAATGCCACTCTCCCGCGCTGCGCCAAAGTGAAACGCCACCAAATCAAAACATTAATTAATTACGTCGCCAACCTCACCAACCTTCAGCGGGCTGACATTTTCTCTCCCTGTCGCTGTGATGAGGGAGCCGGGTTACGGCTGGGTCTCCGCAGGGCTCTGCGTAGCAACGGCGCCTGCGGGTTTTAATGCAGAAGAGGAGAGATGCAACAGTGGTTTTTCTGAAGCAAGGCATAATGTAGTGTGAGTGCCCACTAGTGGAAGAATGAGGGACAAGGAAATGATATACTGAGGAAAAACACTCCTCGTTTTGCTCATGTAGCAATCGTACATGCTAGAAAAAAATGTTTGCTTATTGCTCATTTCTCCTATTACTATTATCTCCCATGTGTATTTTAATTAGACCACATCACATAGTTTATGTTGGATCTACATTGAAGCTGTGAAGATATAAAGCAGCTCTGAGAGCAACAGTGGGTCATATATAGTGTCTCTAAAAGAGCACTTCACCAGCATACATAACAGACACATCCGAAAGAAAGGTGATGCTGAGGTTGTTCACAGGGCACAAATCCTGACCACACAGCTGATACTGAGGTCAAACAGACATTAGTTTGGTTTAGTCACCTTGACCTTTTCTCTAGGTCAGTAACTGCTGTGTATTAGTGCAACATAATAAATGTAGCAACAAAGCTCAACACGAAGACTTCTTATGCTTGGAGATAAGCATGTTTGTGTGAGGAAATGTCATAAGTGATGATTAAAACTGTGCTGGAAGTAATGCCTTAGAAATGTAATGCACTGCAGTAACAAATTACAGTGCATCCGGAAAGTATTCATAGCGCTTTACTTTTTCCACATTTTATGTTACAGCCTTATTCCAAAATGGATTAAAATCATTTATTTCCTCAAAATTCTACACACAACACCCCATAATGACAATGTGAAAAAATATTTTTTGAAATTGTTGCAAATTTATTAAAAATAAAAAACCTGAAAAAGCACATGTACATAAGTATTTATAGCCTTTGTCATGAAGCTCTAAATTGAGCTCAGGTGCATTCAATTTCCACTGATCATTCTTCAGATGTTTCAGCAGCTTAATTGGAGTTCACCTGTGGTAAATTCAGTTGATTGGACATGGTTTGAAAAGGCATACACCTGTCTATATAAGGTCCCAGGGTTGACAGTGCATGTCAAAGCACAAACCAAGCATTAAGACAAAGGAATTGTCTGTAGACCTCCAAGACAGGATTGTCTTGAGGCACAAGGCTGGGGAAGGTTACAGAAAAAGTTCTGCTGCTCTGAAAGTTCCAATGAGCACAGTGTCCTCCATCATCCATAAGGAGAAGATGTTTGGAACCACCAGGACACTTCCTAGAGCTGGCCGGCTATCTAAGCTGAGTGATCGGGGGAGAAGGACCTAAGTCAGGGAGGTGGTCAATAACCCGATGTTCACTCTGTCAGAGCTCCAGCGTTCTTCTGTGGAGAGAGAAGAACCTTACAGAAGGACAGCCATCTGTGCAGCAATCCACAAATCAGCACTGTATGGTTGAGTGTCCAGACGGAAGCCACTCTCCGCCTGGAATTTGCCAAAAGGCATCTGAAGGACTCTCAGACCATAAGAAACTAAATTCTCTGGTCTGATGAGGCTAAAATTGAACTCTTTGGAGTGAATGCCAGGCGTTAAGTTTGGAGAAAACCAGGCACCGCTCATCACCAGGCCAATACCATCCCTACAGTGAAGCATGGTGGTGGCAGCATCATACTGTGGGGATGTATTTCAGCAGCAGGAACTGGAAGACTAGTCAGGATAGAGGGAAAGATGAATGCAGCAATGTACAGAGACATCCTGTATGAAAACCTGCTTCAGAGTGCTCTTGACCTCAGACTGGGGCGACGGTTCATCTTACCGCAATGACCCAAAGCACATCATCAAAATATCAATTGAGTGGCTTCACAACAACCTGGTGAATGTTCTTGAGTGGCCCAACCTAAATCCTATTAAACATCTTTGGAGAGATCTGAAAATGGCTTTACACCGTCGCTTCCCATCCAACATGTGTGAATGTAGCAATCCCTACCAAAAGCAGACCAAAAAAGCGTACCGGGACCTCCTTGAAGAGGTGGTCTTGGTACGCTTTCAAACAAACCCTGGAGAGGTTAATTTGTGGTGAGAACATGATCCGAACTAAAACAGACCCAACCACAAAAATGACTGCGCCTTTTTGGACTAATCCAGCTGCCGTAGTCCGATGCGCTGTCCCATCTTATGGGGTGTGGAGGAAAAATATTTGTTGGCGGCGCTTTACCAACAATTTTAAACATCGAGAGAGAGAGGGAAAAACATTACCTGATGGATCGCTGGTAATATTTCCTGGAGATGATGATGTCACTGTTTAGTAAAATTAATTCATGCCCCCTGAAGTGAATTGCCATGCACCTTCGCCATAAGCAATGCATTAAAACATTGTTTTCCAGCCAGTATCGTTTGTCTAAAGTGATGTATACAAACTGTAGTACACTATGACCAGGGATACAATCGGCCAGCTCAGTCGTCCCTCCATAGTAAAATTGACATTTTGTGTCTGCTGGTTTGTTTACATAATGACAAAAAGAGTAAAAAGTATAGAAAGTTGCAGTTCTGTGACCAAAAATGCATCAATTCCAGAAGTCCAGAGTAGTTCGTGTTGATAGAAAAGCAATGTTAACCTGAAATAACCAAATGGATGGATGGATGGAAGGAAGAAAGGATGGATGAATGGATTACATTTTTTTATGTGTATTGCCGATCACATGTGGGGGTCACTCCTCACCAACCCCAGTGTGCAGCTCCAACTGGATGATGTGCAGCCACAGGACAATGGCGCCAATGCTTGACCATACTCCAGCTGTAGCTGAAGAAGAGAGACAGGGATAGATCCAGTTGAGTGAATGAGAATGATTGAGAGGCCATGGTGGGTAAGAGCCAATGGAGGGAATCTGGCCAGGACCCTGGGGCTACACCTCTACTCCTTATGAGAAATTCCATGGGATATTTAAAGACCAAAGAGAGTCCAAACATTGGTTTAATCTTGAATCTGAAGGACGGGTCCCAGCAAGCAATTTTGTGTTTAATAGGTGTCTAATAGACATCTAAAGGTAGACAGCTTGGCTAAAACAAGGCTAAACTTGGGCTGTCAGTGAAAATCTAACAAACATCTAAGAATAGCCGAAAACTAGACTAGTCGTCAAATAGACAGACTAGACAGACTTTATATGTGTAGTCATTAATTTGTTTATTTGATGACTAGTCTAGTTTTGGCTTATTCTAATGCTGTGTTCACACCAGACGCAGTACGTGCGTATAAATTGCGCTATTTGCGCGTAATAGACGCGTGAACATTTTGAGTTGAATTGCTTCATTCGCGCGTCAAATCCGCTTCATTCGCACATCACTGAGCAATAGACGCGGATTCGCGTCATGGGCGGGGCTTCTGTCTCCCCGATGTGTATTGCATTGCAGGATGTCTATTCGCATTGACTTAACATGTAAATCACTCACACTTGATGCTTCTTCCGTGTCTGGTGTGAACAAAGCATTAGATGTCTATTAGATTTTCACTGACAGCTCAAATTTAGCCTTGTTTCAGCCAAGATGACCATGTTTAGACGTCTATTAGACATCTTTTAAAAACAAAAAATTCTTTCTGGGGTAACACTTAAAGCTAATTAGCTCCAGTAGCAGAAGAACAGCATACTACTTCATCATGTTTGCCAAGACAATGCTATAATTCCAAAATTGGGTCCAAATTTGACAAAAACAACATGAACGCATGGATTCATCCTGATTTCCTTGTATCAGCAGTTCAGGCTGATGATGCAGTAATGGTGTTGGGAAATGTAATTGGCCTATTAGTAACAAATTAGCATTTTTCTAGATGAAACAGTTGACCTGAATATTGTTGATGGTCATGTCCATTCCTTTATGACCACAAACTAATCATCCTGTGATGGCTAGTTCCAGAAAGATAAAGTGCCATGCTCTGGATCATTGAACTTCAAAAGACCTTCAGTCACCAGATCTCAATCCACAATATTATACTGAACAATAAATGTATTCAAGTATTTATTCATTTATTTTTTGTTATTTTAAATTGGTTTAAATTATACATATCTGCATTTTTATATATTTATAAAATGACGAAATGTATTTATTACATTCGATTTTTAATGTTGTTTTTTTGACACTTTTTATGTTCTTGCTGGGTGTCGATGTAAAGTTTTGCATTACATCTACTGTAATGTTTTGAATGACAAAAATAAAGAAAACTGAGGAAATGAAACTGAACCCAGTAAACACTTTTAACCTTTTTGAATCCATTCAGCCCATACCGGTCAACATTGCTATGTAAAAATAATGGATATGCCCCACCATAATAAGGGATATTATTATTATCCCTCCAAAAAAAAATGTTCTTCTGGAAATAGAATGAAGTTATCAAATCTCAATCTTTTCTTCACTGTATAACTTACACATTCTCATTAAAGAGCAACGAATGAATCTCATTTATTTGGATTTTTCATTTGATTATGTTAAATAACAGAGGTGTCACTTTAAAAATGCACACATCAAACGTTATAATGAAAGCTTTCGACTGCTTTCCTAAGTTTTTATGCTCATTTAGGACAAAAATAGTTGTGTTTAAAAAAAAAAAACACCAAGATCGACATCTTTAGATGTTATTATTATTATTAATTATGTGTATATGTCTGTTTAAACACACACTCAAAACCCAGACTTTCTCTCCGCTTTAAATCACGTGTACAGAATCCGTTTGGGAAACAGCATCTATTTATCACTATGGAGTGCGTCAGCTGACAGTCACGCACCGCTATATGACTGTTTTGAGGATTGCATAGGAAGGGCAACGGCACCTGTAATGAAAAGGAAAGCGTCATTTTTTATTTATTTCAAAGTGTTTACATGCCTGAATAAAAAGAAAGCACAGAACAGACTCACATTTAAGAGCTAGGGGCGTCCCCTGGTGGTTCGGCGGTATGGGTTGCGTATAGGGAGGATCGGCTCTTTAATATGTATTGCCACCCTTCAGAGAAAGACGGAAAAATACCTTTATGGGATGACTGCGGGACAGAACTGTAAAATACGGGAGAATCCTGGAAAAAACGGGGGGGTTGACAGGTATGATTTAGCCAATCTCCAGGTCTGATGAGACCACTTTTAGCTTAATTTAGCATAAATCATTGAGTAGAATTTGACTATTAGTATCTTGCTCAAAATAGATTTTTTAAAAAGTATTGACACTATTCCTATTTAAAGCTTGACTCCTCTGTAGTTACATTGTGTACTAATTATAATACACAGTGCTGTTACCTAGTTAGGGACTATTTTCAGGTCTACATTATATATGTAAAGCAGAAAAGTACCTTGATTAAATACTGAGAGCATAATTCCAAAGTTCCTAGCCATATTGACCTAGAAAATACATTTTTTAATTTTCCGCCATTCTTAGTACACTATGCAACTACAGAATAGTCAAGCTTTAAATAGAAAAATTATTAAAACTCTTTTTTTTTTTTACATTTTTGAGTGAGATGCTAATGGTCTAACCTAAATCAATTATCTGTGCTAAGCTAAGCTAAGTGACCCATAGATTGGCTGAATGAATGACAAACTCAACTGTTTAACTCGTTGTAAAATGAGCCTATTTTCCTGGTGTGTTTTATAAAGTGGAGCGTTCCTTTAAAAGCTGAAGCAGAGGTCAACCAGAAACCTGTTTGGCCTAGTCACCTTGACATTCCACTAGGTCACTGCCTGATCCAATCAGCTTCTACCGGGTCACTTAAAGCACAGGACAGTGTCCCCGTCCCCTGCTCCTGCTCCAGATTTAACACCTGCCTCCATTCACCTTTCTATATCCCTAATCAGTCTTTCTGACCAAAAACACACTCTCAGGGGCGATGCATTAACAAGGCCAGACTCGATCTGTCTGACAGCCACATAAACACACACACACCTGCAAACGCAACCCAGATTTATGCATCTCCTTGCTGAGACACAAATAGAGCATCTGATCCGAACAAACAAGCAAATAAACTCACTCCGCGTCGTCCCTACAAAAAACCCAAAGCACCAACAGTGGCACTTTTCTGTTGAACCAAACAGTTTACCGTACTCATATTAATTTTCAAAAACCTATTAAGTGCTTATGAGAAACACATTTCTCTCATCTCTTTTATATATCTGGAGTAAAAACTCAAACAGGAATTCCAATAATTATTGCGAAATGAAATGCACAGCAAATGCCAAATCCACAATTTCATAATTAAGCAAATACTAAGAAAACACATTTAAAAACTTAGATTAGGAGCTATTAATGTGAATTCATTTTTAAACCAAGTCATTTTCACTTATACCCAGCAGGCACAGGATGTCAACATGACGTCAGATTGACATTGTACCCTAATGTCGTGGGGATGTTGCATTTTGTTTGAAAATGAAAATCAAGTTGACGTCAGAACCCAACGTCAGGCCGACATCAATGTCCAACGTCCAATGTAAAATCAACCAAATAACAATGTCTAATGATGTTACAGCTTGACGTTACCACTGTGAGGTAGGGCTGTGCAATATGGACAAAATAATCATATTGTGATATTTTGAACGAATATTGCGATTGCGATTTTATTTGCGATTTTTTTGACAACCGTTTTTTGCTTTTTCAAACAAGCTACATACATACATTCTAAATGTATTCGGTGCACAAGAAGTGCATAACAAAACATTTCACAATGAAATAACATGGTATTAAGTTTAATAAATAAAACTGTAGTAAAATTGTCTTTAAAACTGACAACTAGGGTTGGGCGATGTTGACCAATTTGGCATCGTACGATGTCTTATGTGAAACATCGCGATGGACGATGACATCGTCATCGTAGGCGGTTGTGGTTGTTGTTAAATAATCAATTAATTTATAACGAATTAATTAATTGTAGCCTACCGTTTTCACTACCTGACCCACATGGTCTTTGCTTTACCCATAACCAAACCATAAATAAATAAAGTTACACACAAATTACCACCTGTCAATCACTTATTTCCGCGGGACTCTGGCATGAATAGGCAGAGTGATCTGTGTCCTTATAATGGCTTTTTCCCCACAGCTAATGGAGGAGACAAGAGTTTGTTTGGAAGTCGCTGTAATTGTATTGTGATTGATGATAACTTCCTTATTTTATTATTATTATGATAAAATAATAACAAGTAAAGATGCTAGGGCTCGACCGTTTTGGTCGCATATGCGTCTGAAAATTTATCCACGCGACCTAAAAATATATTTGGAAGCATTTGTGCGAGTGCATACATTTTCATTCACTGCAAAATCCTCATAGCGTGTGCGGATTTAGGAGACATTTATGCATCTTTGCACCTAAAAACGTCAAACGCAGCGCTCAGAAACAGATTAAAACAGTTGTTATGTGAACTTGCTGAAGTAAAAAAGCCAGAAATTCTTGCCCCGCCTTTGTGCTCTTCTTATTGGCCCACTGCTCTAGAACTGAACGCGAATGGATTGGTTAATATTAGCTGTCAATCACTCAGTCAATGCCTTCTGCCTTCAGATGACAGAAGCTACAACCGCGAAAATGTGAAGCGCTAAAGATGAGCGAATGAAAATAACACTGACAGATTTTGTTTTAGAAACTACCTAAAGTTTCTAATAATGGCACATCTTATTAGTGATCATGTGCTACATGTTAATCCACCATTTACACTTTTCCAAAAGTGGATAAAAGACTTCCATTGGCTTCAAGTCCGCTACAAAAATAACTAAAGCCATTCACTTTAAAGTCTGTGGGACGAGGTTTGCAGGTAACAGCGTTTGCCACTGAATCTACACATTTTAAGCGCAAGAGGTACTGTATAATCCTTCATTTAATCCTCACGATGCTGTCAGCCGTGCAAGCGGCAGCTATATGTAAAATTTAACACAGCTCATGAAAAGACCGTTATTGCTTTTAAGATGACATGCGGATAATAAGTTATATGTTAATATCAATGTGGAGCAGGGCGATGGATCGCGATGCCGGCTCAGCATTGTGAAGTTTGTCATCGGTGATGGCATTGTCTATCGGCCCAACCCTACTGACAACATAAAATAAATTAAGATTAACTAACCTCCTAGTTAAAAACATACTGTACACAGTAGTACTAACTGCTTGATAAACAAAACTGTAATAAATTGTCTTCAAAAAATAAAGATTAACTAGTGTAAATCAAAAGCACCTATTCGGTTCTCCCGCTCAACTTCGTCATGCGCGGAGTGAGCTCTGATTGGTTAACATCTTTCTCCCACTCAGCTTAGCTGTACTTGCCCAGTGTGCTGCGTCAGCGCTGATTGAGTAACATATTAAAATCATGCGCACAAGAACGTATTCTGAATAAAAATCTAAATAAATTAATGGTTAAAATTGCAGCCTTACGCGGTTCAGAAATTGCATGTGCTTATAAATCGCGTTTTTTTTTTTGCGATTAATTGCACAGCCCTACTATGAGGTCTATCAGACGTTGGATTTTGGTTGCCATACCTAATGAATAGAGCTGCATGATTAATCAAAAAAAGATCTCTATCTCGATTCGACCCTACACACGATCTTAATCCAGCTTTTCTACGATTTAGCTAATTATATTTTCAAGTTCAGGAGAGAAGTCTTCACAGCAACATTGACAGACATGGACACCTTCAAATGACGTTAAAAGTGTCACATACTCTATTTATAAAGTATAATTCACCCAAAAATACAATTTCTGTCTTTATGTAATGATGTATTCGCGGCCGCAAAATCACACGTGAGCTGACCGCGATCTGTTTGTTTACTCCCGAGAGGGCGCACACATGCCCGCCAATGATGACTACATTAGGGAATAAAATCTAATAAAGTTGTAAATAATGTTCAGTTTGTTGCACAGGGCGATCGTTTGGGAGCCATGCGGGAAATATGATTTGCATGTGTACGTTTTTTTTTTCTCACAGTGACGGCAGCCATGAGTCGCGCAACCGGAAGTGAAAGTGAAACCGGAGCACACATCATTTAAATGGTCATATCGCATATTAGAGTTATGATTACGACAAGCATTTGATGTTTTTTTTTTTTTTGTTTTTTTTTTTCATAGTGAACACAAAGTGTTGTGCATGGAAATAAATGTTTGGTCAGTATAACTACTCTAGCCTATATATGTGATAAATATAATGGAAGAGGGAATAATGACAAATGTCTGATTTTACCAGTGAAAAAAAAGGTCTAACAATGTTGTCAATGACATATGCAAGCATATGTCTCAAACATAATAATTCAACTTCAGAATTATTAATAGTTGTATTCTGGTGTAACAAACAGGACAAATTTAAAGTTTGTTCATGTCCACCCATCCAAGTCTATACAAAATTGAGCATTTTAACCAACAGTAGACCCACACATAGGCCTAATATTATTATAGTTGTTTTACCATATGCTTGAGAAATACTATAAATACTATAATAATAATAATAGCCTACTCATAATAACCTTTATTTTACATCTACAGAATCGTGAGAAAATCGTGATCTTGATTTTGAGCAAAAATCAGGTCAGCACCTATTTCAGCTCGAGTTCTCCAGCCATTTAAAGGCGAATGCTTATTAACGGACGTTGCAGCGGAAAACGTTATTTAAAAGAAGCATTTTTTCTTCTAAAAACTATATTTGTAATGTATGTAACGCAATTACATTAATTTTAGTAACTGTAGTCAAATGACATACATTTAAAATGTAATTCATTACATTACTGCGTTTGCCAAAATTGTAATTAGAATACAGCAACGTGTTACTGTGGAACGCGTTACACCCAACTCTGTTTCCAACACAACCAAAATCGACCAAATATCAACATCTTTTGATGTCGTTATTGGACGTCAGGTTAGTAGGCTAGTAGTGATACCATTAGTTATTCCTACGATACTATACAGCTGAAGTATCACGATACCAAGTAGTATTGCGATATTGTAAATTCTAAAGAAAATTGTCAGAAATACTATATTTTATGTTATAATAGGCCTACTTTAATGTAATTCATTAAAAAAAAAATTTATAAAATTTATTCATTCTTTTTGTTGATTTTGTAGATAAATGACCAACAAAAATACATTAAAATAAAGATACAAATTATACATATAAAATTTGTTACAAAAGAGCATTTTTTTTTCACAAAATTAGGCTATATGAAGTGGTCAAAAATTGTTTGTTTTCTGTTACTATTTTGGGTTTTTCATCTATTTTTTTTTTTTCAGTCTTCTCCGGTAACAATCCAAAGTAATTCAAAATTTTACTTTGTGAGTTCATTTTAAAGAGAGTGTCGCTGTTGTTGTAGCTATTAAATCATATTAACAGGAACAGAAATTAACCGATTCAGATGTGCGTTTGAACTGAAGCGTTAGAAAACGTGCAATAGGCTACCATAAAAGGTGGTGGGGGGGTGGGGGGGTTGGGGGGGTTGTGGACAAAAGTGAAGAGGGTTGGGGAGTCACGGAAGGAAGTGAAAGTGAACAGCGGACGAGGAGGAAGACAGCTGAGGAGGAGGATAAAATGAGGTGCCAGATCAGATTTCAGAGGTGCTGGATCCGGATCTGGATCCGGCGTGTTCCGGCACAAATTAAGCCCTGACGATACTATCGTTTACAAACTACAGTGGCACCGCCAGTATTTTGGAGCCATAGTATCGCGATACTACCATAGTACCGGTAAACTGCACAACTCTACTGGCTAGACGTTGAATTTTGGTCACTTGACGTCACAACCTAAATCTAACCTAATATTAATTTCTTATGACGTTTTGTGCCTGCTGGGTATACGAAGCGCAATCATGATATCTACTCAGATTGAAGGAGGCGAAGAGGGAGGGCAAATATTTGGTGCTATTTTTGTGTCCTGTGTATTGTAAATTACACGATATGACTCCCTACAGAGCCGAGTAGAGTAATAAATATGATAATGTCTATGTTTTGTTCACATGGTAACATATTAGAGGCAAAAAGTGTCGTCTTATTCATGATAATGCTTCCATTGGGTGCATTTTCGTATCACCTTGCTATTCAAAAAGCAGCATTATTCAAAATGCAACATAGCAGTAGCACTTAGTATCGGCGTCTCAAATTTTCCAATAATTTGCATTATTGGACCTCGTCGATCAGGCTGGAAACAGTAAAACAGGAGGTCATTTTTGAGGGACCCATCAATGTAATTTACCGCGCTCTTTAATAGCTTCGTAAAAGGACAAGGTTAGTCAAGGACGTACGGTTGGCGAGACATTGGCGCTCACATCGTGAAAAGTGCCCCTTTTCCAACGGACCTTCCCAGAATGCATCTCTCTCCTCCGGCACGTCCTCGGTAATGGCTGAGCTGTAAAAGCTGTACGTGTGCGTGCGCCGTCTGCGGACACAGATTAGAGGACACTCGCAGGACAGAGGGTGGCATACAAACAAAAGAACATGCGCTCCCCATATTTGCAGGGCGGCTCTGTGGAGAGCGAGAGAGAGAAAGAAAGAGAGAGAGCGTTTTGCTGTGACGGTGATGTATGGCTTGTCACTGGCTAAGCTTTGCTCAGAATACTAATGGATCTTTTGGAGCTCGAGATGGAGAGGCCGAATACTTCTCTTTATTTTTCTCTTTCTGCGTAAAAGAGGCGCTGTATTCTCGATAGGCAGCAAGGTTTTTTTTTTTTTTTTTTGCATGGGACACTTTTTTCCCTTGATAAAAGGGATAAGGGTGAAGCTGGGAGCTGATACTGTACAGCCTCTAGCCGCTTTTGGTGGTTAGCCCTGCAGGCTGGGGATCTCTGGGCTTACAGTCATGGGAGATCTTGAACTCATTCTGACCTACATCAGCTGCAAGTTATTCAGAATTACTCATGAATGGGGAACCAATCCAAGGGATAGTCACATGATAGAGGGCTAGAGCGAAGACATACTGAATTAGCATGATGCTACATGCATATACGTTGTCTGATAGCCATTGTTATGGTGCGCTCACACCAGATGCTAGTGATTTACATCTTAAGTCAATTTAAAGACGTGAATAGACATCCTCTGGCGCTATTCACGCAAATGAGGTGGCGCGAATGATGTGATTAGAATCCTCGAGTTAGAAAATCGGAACTTTAGCAGACATTCGAGCCATGTTCACCAATCAGGAGCTTGCTCTGGGTGTGATTATGACGTAGCACCTTTTGTTGGTGTCCCAAGGGGAAATCCTCCTGCCGACACCAAACAACAGCTCATCAAACTGGGCTCAGCTCAGTCGGAAGTACCACTAAAAGCCTCCATCATCCAGGTGTAGTTTCTAGAGGAGTTGATGAACTCAAAGATCTAGGTGCACCTATGAAAGGATCTAGTGAACTCAACCCAAATGAATCTATGCTGTTTTTCAGCCTTCCTAAAGCACATAAAGCACAGCTACTCTTTCAATAAAATCCATGTTAGCCATTAGCAAAGAAACTGGAGTCACCAGGCAGACAGAAGAACCACCCATGATGCAAATCCGCGTCTATTGTGGAGTGAATTTGATGCGCAAATGAAGCGAATTTGAATTGCAAACAAAGCAAGTAAACTCAAAATGTTCACGTGTCTATTTACGTGAGAACAGCGTGATTTATTCGCTCAAGCCACGTCTGGTGTGAACACTAACACAGCAAAATTTCAGGTGTAAAAATAACACCCATGGTGTTAAATTTCAAAGCAATAAGTGTGTGTGTATAAGTATATATATCCACACTATAAAGAGTAAACATTGCACTAGGGCTGGGCGATATGGCAAAAAAAAATCTAGATTTTTTCACAAAGTTTGAGCGATTCACAATTTTGATTTCTATTATTTTTTTTTTACTGTGTAACTATAGTCAACTTAAAACATTACAACAACATGACTGAAGTAACAATCTCTTTATAAGTAACTTGAAAAACCATCTGGTTAAGGAACATGTATTTTTAATGGCCATACATACATAAATTGGTCAACAAGGTGTAGCCTATTACATTCCTATAGACAAATTCCTGCTTCACGTTTTAGAAAATATTTGTGCGTAGCTACACCACCCAGTATATATGAAAGATCACCGTGAACAACAAAGTTGTTACATATCTATCTATATTTAAATGTTTATCTTATATTTAACTGAATCGTATAACAGCCTATATCTGAAATGTTGAAAACTGCTCAATTTTATTTTTATAAAACATTTGTCAAAACGTATTGATATTTTTTTGGAGTAAAAACAATACCGACATTTAAGAATCCATATTTATTTTATTTATCCATTCATTTTACTTGTTTATTGGTGCATATATGGGTTATGATTTAATTCATAGCTACAGTATGTTGAACAGCTACTGTGCCACTCCGTAAAGCTTTCAAGCAAAAGTCCAAATTAAAGAAAGATTTGACTTTCTGCGGTGACAGCCGACATTCACAACACGCCATAACAGTCCTTCAGGTGGTGTGCAGGTATAAAATACAAAACCAGACGTCTGGGCTTTGAATTAGGTGCAATTGTTTCCTCGTTGTTCAAAGAGTCTGCAAGTTCGTGTTCCATGGATACATGTTGTTGTTGTTGTTGATTCGATGCGCAGCAGGAAAAAAAGGCTTTCAGCTGTGCATGTAGTCGCTGGTAAAGTTCTCACCCAGATCAGAGCGATCTGTGCTACTGAATACAGCGCAGCATGCAATAAACTCACTCTCAGTCAGGCGAAGTAAAGGTCTCATTGCCTATATGTCAATCAAATGAATTAAGCTCTAGCCACGAATAAAACTTTAGCCTATTTTATTATTTTGTGTAATGTATATAGTGTCTTCAGGGCCGGAGCAAGCTGAACTGGCGCTCTAGGCGAACGGCAATCACGTCGCCTTCAACCTGAAAGTAAAATAGAAACTTACCGTTTTGCGGATGAAAGTGAGGACCGGAACGTGGTGGGTGTCGCGGATGAAAGTGAGGACCGCGGGGTTTTCGCTCAGTATTCTGCCGCCCAAGGCGGCCGCCTAGGTCGCCTCTATGGACGCGCCGGCCCTGAGTGTAAAGCTGGATTTATACTTTTGCCTGGTGCCGCATCACGCGCCTCCGCTGATTGCGCGCATACCTCGTGACAATGGGCTAGCGCGCTTGCGCTGAGCCAGCTGTGGTAGCTCATCCACAGAGCCGCGACGTCAACACACAGAATCTATCAGCACAATTCAGCACGGTTGTCTAACAGTTTAGAACGGTTTGGCACGATAGTGCTTTAATATTTTTATTTTAAAAATCGTGATACCTCGATTTTATAAAAAATTTAATCGTCTAAAACGTAAATTCGAATTAATCGAAAAAAAATAAATAAATAAATAAAAATTCGCCCAGCCCTACGTTGCACTTATGATAGTGTTTTTTTTATGCCCATTGTGTAAATTCAACACTATTTTAACGATCTAGGCGCAAAGTCCAAAGCGTAGGTCGCAAAAGCATTAAGGGCGTGTCAGAATCCACTTTTGCTATTTTAAGGACGGAAAATTCTGCTTTGCGCCGCAGCACATGGTCTAACAGGGTTGAGCTAATTCTCTTAATGAGTTCTTAATTTTTATACTGTAAAATGTCCAAGAAACACAGCGAAAATGGACCTCATTAGGTCTCAAGCTTTATTACAGCTCATGACGGACATTTCTCAAAGAGGGAATAACAAAAATCTTACCTGAGACGGTGTGTGGGAGCTTGAGTGTCCAGCAAGCGCGCCGTTGTGATCGATGACTATCACTTGTTTACTAATGCCTGTGACAGCGGTGATGTCATTTTGACAGAGGAGTGTCGCTGTTTGATTCGTACTCGTAATCAGGTTGTTGTGTCCGTGGTGAAACTGTATTTTGTGTTTGTAAAGTACACCGATCGTAAATTTATCAGTCATATACAAACAGAAAAAGAAAATGTCGTATCTGTATCTGTTGTAATCGTAGATTTTGGAATTGTACCCTCGTAAAGTTACGAGTACGTTCAGTTTTCCTTTACGATTTTATAATTACAGATGCGTGAATTTTAATTACGCACTAAATATTTATGACAGTAATTTTATTCCATAAAAATCCTTTTAATTCAATGGCCAGTGATTTGGTGTTCAAGAAACATTTCTTATCATCTATGTTGAATTGCGATGCTTTATATTGTGATTTATTTATTTAGGATTACTTGATGAATAGGGTTCAAATGAGCACCTTTTATCTGAATTAGAACAATTTTAGAATAATATGCTTGTTTTAAATAATGTAACACGGCCACGCTGAGGAATATTAAACCTAAGTTTAACATTCTAAGCTAAATGTGTGACCTGTGTTACAGGACGTCAAATACATGAACATGTACCTGACATCTCTCAAAACTCCCTCACAAGGAACTCTTAAAGCCATGCTGTCGACAGGCTGTTGTTAGCGAGATTGATGTTGAACACACGGTGAACACTAGTTAAGCAGGGTTTGCATACTAAAAAAAAGAAAGACGAATGCTGAATAAGAAAGTTGACATAACACATTTAACACAGCTCTTATTTGTGCTATAGAAAAGGAGAACAATTGCCAGAATGTGTCTATAGGAAGCAATGTTTAGTATGCAAATAAACAGCTTATACATTGGAAACAGTTCAACCTATATCTTTGAAATACATACAGTTGAAGTCAGAATTATTAGCCCCCTTTTTTATTTTGTCCCCAATTTCTGTTTAACAGAGAGAAGATTTTTTCAACACATTCAAAAACATTATAGTTTTAATAACTCATTACTAATAACTGATTTATTTTATCTTTGCCATGATGACAGTAAATAATATTTTACAAGACACTTCTATACAGCTTAAAGTGACATTTAAAGGCTTAACTAGGTTAATTAGGTTAACTAGGCAGGTTAGAGTAATCAGGCTTAGTAATCAAGTTATTGTATAATGATGGTTTGTTCTGTAGACCATCAAAAAAAATTTGGCTTAAAGGGGCTAATAATTTTGTCTTTAAAATGGTGTTTAAAAAATTTTAAACTTTTTTTTATTCTAGCCGAAATAAAACAAATAAGATTTTCTCCAGAAGAAAAAACATTATCAGACATACTGTGAAAATTTCCTTGCTCTGTTAAACATAATTTGGGAAATATTTAAAAAATCAAAGTGGGGCTAATAAATCTGACTGTATCTAACCGATCTCATCCAAGCAGCAAGCTTTATGGATTCAAAATGGCTAGAGAGGAGTGAATTTCTTAAAAAAAAGAAAAGAAAAAAGTGGATAGCAGTAAATGAAAGCAGTTGGAATATATCATGGACACAGAATTACTCAGTAGGCCTATGTTCAAACGTAGATACAATTTGGTCCATCTAGCTTTAAGGCCCCATGAGACATTTTTATGGTTTATTATTAAACTCAATGGAATTTTTCCCGTGGATGATGGTCCACTTGAAGGAAACCGTTAACATTCAAATGGATTGCCGAGGATTGCCTGAAGCCTCCCTGAACCCATTTTTGACTGTAAACATTTCTGACTGTAACAATATCCTTTATTAGGCCTGTGTAAATATGCATCCGGCGTTATGCATTATGCATTGTTACCGTGTTGGCTGGTCTTGAACATCTTTTTCAGCTTTCAAGCAACTTATTAAATTATGTAAAAAAGTCAACTGTAAGCGCAGCAAATGATAAACAGCATTAGTTTCACATGCAGCCTTAAAAAAAAAAGAAATAAATAATGTAATGAAAAAAACACTTGCACGGATAATAATAAAAACACATACTAATGTTTATGCACTGACTTTTGTGTGCTTTGTTTATTAAATAAAAATACTGTTCATGCAATTCTAATTTCTGTCACAAAATGTAATATTCTCACATCGCAAAACATTTAAGTCTAATTTCTGCAGAGGGAGCCGGCAATGGCATCGGCATTAGCACAGAAACACTTGTGTGTAAAGAACTAACTGCTTAATTCTCTATGTAATCTCCATTGGCTCTCATTTTTCGGAAGGGAGGGAGGTCGCATGCGTGTGAAATTGTCTTTCTTAGTAAGAGGCACACCTTTATTTCCCTGTACACACAGAGCCTGATTAAATCAGGGCGCTAAGAAGGATAATTGTTTTGTGCATTAACTTGAGTTAGTCAGATTGCTACAGGTAAGACCCAATTTAAAGTATGCCAAGTGCTCTTTACACAAGTGATCAATGCTTGACCTGTAATGCATGGTCTGCTCAAGTGCACACTTGATTCTTAAGAATCATAAACGCATGACAGTGACACTTCAGGGTAACAGTATTCCTTCTTGAAATATTCAAATTGTGTCGTTCTTCATACTAAGAACCAAACGAGTGTGACAATATACAGTAGTCAACATTTAAAGTAGTTCAATACCTTTCCTTAAAGTTGTCCTAAAACTATTAAACAACACCCATTCTTGCCTTAGGACAATTTTGAAAAACATTTTTGATAAACATCAAATGTTGACTACTGTATATATTTTTAAGGTGAACTACCAACGCAATCTCACGGCAATTCGTAACTTTTTGATGTAGTGGCTAATTCGTATGAATTTGTATGATCTAATTCGTACAATTTAGTACGATTTACTTATCACCCAATGACGGATGGGGTTAGGGGTGGGGTTGGATGCCAAGTCTTTTTAAAATCGTACATTTTCGTACGACTGAACTCGAACGAATTCGTACGAATTAGCCACTAAACGGACAAAATGTAAAATACTTACCTTTCCTCGTGAGATCAGGCTGGAACTACAGTACTGTGCAAAATCTTTATGAAGTGGCTGCCATTTGATTTGTTGTTAATAACCATTTATAATCATCTCTTGGTCTTCACATGAACAGTGAAATTATATTTGGAGAGTAAAACTGCTGACAAATGCAGAAAGTCAAGAAATGGCCTCCATAGAGTCCCGATCTCAATATTATGAAGCTAATAGGCTCAAAACGCCCAATTCTATCACTTAGCCAAGGCATAGGGGTGAGAGGAAGTAACATACATACTTTCAAACTGAGATTTTTCAAGACCACACTGCAAACGAAGGTGTATGAGAAAATTCACTGACTACACCAGCTACAGCAGCAACATGGCTGCAAAACCAAGCAAGGAGAAAAACATAAACATTAAAAAGGATTTTTTATGGACCCTTTTTACAAGACTGTTACGACGCATTTAACGGTCATCATAATCTAAAGTCCTTGAACGTTTTTAACATTTTGATTTAAAAAAAAATGTATGAACATTTATATGCATTTATGAATGTATTATATAATTTTTGCGTCAAATTACAAAAACGAATTACCGCTTATGCCCGGTGTTTCTAATGCAGTGTCTTTGGGGCGAGACAGTAAATTTGACATTATTCTCTCCTCTGGCTGCCTTCATCAGTTTTTCCCTTTTTCTGAAAATCTTGATAACAAAATTTTGGCATTTTTCTTTTATTATTTCAGCAAATGGGAATGTAAAACTAAAATGTGTTGTGCTCTCTCATTCACTACGCTTTAAGTCTATGATGACTTCTGCTGCTGAGAATCCAAGAAATGTGAAAAGGGTCTATACAAACAAGCATCTGATATTATGCATGCTTATTACAACTTTCATTAAGAGTCATTCGCTCAGTTATGCCAGTCATTTTTGTCAGTATGCATTTTTAATGCAATGACACTGTTTGAGATGACTTTGTCATAAAAACCTGAAATTACCAGGACAACATAACTTGTCATAAATTGGTCATAAACATTCATTCATTCATTCATTTTCTTGTCAGCTTTGTCCCTTGCGGGGTCGCCACAGTGGAATGAACCACTAACTCATCCAGCACGATTTTAAGCAGCGGATGCCCTTCCAGCCGCAACCCATCTCTGGGAATTTCCACACACACACATTCACACTCATACACTACGGACAATTTAGCTTACCCAATTCACCTGTACTGCATGTCTTTGGACTGTGGGGGAAACCGGAGCACCCGGAGGAAACCCACGCGAACGCAGGGAGAACATGCAAACTCCACACAGAAACGCCAACTGACCCAGCCCAGCCGAGGTTCGAACCTGCGACCCAGCGACGTTCTTGCTGTGAGGCAACAGCACTACCTACTGCGCCACTGCGTTGCCTTGGTCATAAACATGTTGTTTATAATTGAATTTCTAATATAATTGGGTAACGAATTTTTTGAACAGCCTCATGAATATCTTTAATGAAATCAACTGGTAAAAATTGGTACAAATTGAATTGGTCATTAAAATGTAATAATGCTGTAATACAATTATTCAAGAGTATTGACATGATTAAAAATCTCATACATGACTTTTGGACAGAAGAAGCCAGTTTGTCCAAATTTTTCGTTTTTAATATTTTAATTTGTAAAGTGTAATCTGTAAATCAGCAGCTCTCTGTATTTCTCTCTGTTATTCATGTTTTTATTTTTATTGTTTTCCTCTATTTATGTATGCATTTGAGTTGCACTATGTGCCCTTGATCCTTCTTCCAACAACTTTTTACCTTAAAAAGTTGAAAAAAGTGACATTTATAAACATTTTTAATAGTCTAAATTGATATATTGTCTGGGTTGGTGTTGTATATTACACTACAAAACCTTGTAATAATCTGCCTGTAACCAGGGATATACGCCGACAACAGGATGTGGATCCAAATGCAGGTTTTTATTAAGGGATGGTCAGGCAAGCGATGATCCATACAGGAGCAAACAGATGTATGAGGGCAATGCAGAATCGTAGTCAATATAGCAGGCAGATGGTCACAAGGATGGCAGCAGACAGGGAGAAACAGATAAACAAGGCGAGGGTCCAAACACGGCAAGAACAAGACAAGGTAACGCCTAGAATTGTGACTGATAACAGGTAACAAGACTCGGCAACTGGAGTGAGTGTGTGTGCTGTTTATGTACTGTGTGTAATCAGTTCTTGAGCGGCTTCAGCTGTGGGATGTAATCAGTGATGATATGGAACCGGTTGTGGGTGATGTGAGAGTAGTGCATGTTTGGAGATGTAGTCCATTAGGTGGCAGATTTGTAGTCCATCAGTGAATGTGCATGTTAACATCTATGGGGAGAAGATCGCTGGTGATCGTGACACTGCCAGTAATTTTCTGTTATTTTACAGACTTATTTTTCCATATATTATTTCTTATACAATATATTAGCTCAAACTGCTGTTAAATAGTAGAGTTGAATTTCGACAAAGCAGATATCAACATCCCATAATGTAATTTACAATGTAAGCACATAGGAATCACAAAATACAGAAAACTATATTATTTTTTTTACAGTGCAGGGGAGATCAAAATTAATGAACGCCCTACAATTACCCAACCTCCAAAGTAAATGTTATCCATTTTTGTTCTTTTGAGACATTATCTATATTCATGTTTGATAAAAATTAAACGGCCTGCAATTCACGTCAATGAATATGATGCATTTCAGTCATGTGACCAAAAATGACAAGAGAAAATACTGCAACTTCCATTTGATGTTGATGTCATTCCATTGCTTTTTTTATTCTCCATGATGAAAGAATTAACCTCCGCAAAGGATGTCTGGCGCATGACTGCTTGTAAGTTGCTTATTATTACCTGAGCAGGTGTGAACATATCAGTATCACATGTCAGTGTCTGTTTCGGGACTGAGTGAAATGCTGTAGAACTTGTCTGATTAGCACTGCTCCATATCCCCTAATTCAGGTCAGTGTGCCACCTGCTGCTCGACTGGCCTCCAGGGTCGCTCCAAATCAATGCCACGACCCAGAGGAAATCACCCCTGTCTGCCGTAATGCTAGGCTCGCACTGCACTGCACCTTCTCCAGTATTACATCAGACAGCCAGAAAAACAAGCAAGAGAGAAAGAAAGGGAGAGAAAGAGAGAGAGAGAGAGAGGAGAATATTTGTTTGCAAAGAAGGAAACCACATTTGTTTCGTGCCATATTGCACTCTTATTTTGTGGGAAGAAATGCAAAACCTTACATTATATGCAAAACTACTTAGGCACAAGCAGGCAGGCACATTTGTCTTTGCTTTTTTTACACAAATATGAACATTGGAATATATCAAAACAAGGTCGTTTTGGTTTCTCACTGAGCTCTGCGGTGACATCTGGGTAAAGCGCAGCATGCTGTTTGAGCAAGACACTAGAATTATTACAGTTATTATTATTATTATCATTATTATTTTTAAATATGGTGGGCAAAGCTACAAAACAGGCAACTTGCATGTGCTTAATTAATATTAAAAAAACAACTTAACAAATAAAGAGCTGGTTGTCTGGGTGTGCCAATTAATAAAGCACATCTCATAATCTTAGCAAGAAACAAAATTACCAATTTAATTTTTTTTAATTATTATTAAAATTAATAGAACTGAAAAACATGTCATTCAATTAAGAAAGACAGTAAAGTTGTTAAGTCAGTTTAGTGTGTAATTAAACACATTTAAATATTTGAGTTGAATTGAATATTTTAGTTCTCCAAAACTACTAGCATTTTAAGTAAATTTAATTTAATGAAGCAAACTATGTCTATGTTTAGATTTATTATTATTATTATTATTATTATTATTATTATTATTATAGTTGAAGTGGTGATTAAAAAAAAAACAGTTGTATAGTTGAAGTGGATTTAAATAAATAAATAAATAAATAAATGAATAAATGAATAAATAAATATGACATTTAATTTAAGGAAGTAAACTGTTCAGTTATTTATTATTATTAGTGCTGTTGTTGATGTTATTACTATTATTATTATTATTAGTAGTAGTAGTAGTAGTAGTAGTAGTTGTTATGTATAGTTGAAGTGGATTTAAATAAATAAATAAATAAATAAATAAATAAATAAATAAATAAATAAATAAAATTACTTTTAATTGAATTGAACTGAATTACATTTTAGGAAGCAAACTGTATTATTATTATTATTAGTAGTAGTAGTAGTAGTAGTAGTAGTAGTAGTAGTAGAAGTATTGTATTATTAGGTATGTATATTTGAAGTGCTGTTTAAAGAAACAAATTAAATAAATAAATAAAAATACATTACTTTTAATTTAATTTAATTTAATTTAATTTAATTAAATTTTAGGAAGAAAACTGTTCAGTTATTTCTTAATTTTATTATTATTATTATTATTATTATTATTATTATTATTATGGTATTATTAGGTATTTATAGTTGAAGTGATGATTTAAAAAACAAATTAAATAAATGAATAAATAAAAATACATTAATTTTATTTGAATTGAATTGAATTTTAGGAAGCAAACTGTTCAGTTATTTATTAATTTTATTATTATTATTATTATTATTATTATTATTATTATTATTATTATTATTATTATTATTATTATTATTAGGTATGTATAGTTGAAGTGATGGTTTAAAAAAACAAATAATAAATAAATAAACAAAATAACATTTAAATGAATTTAAATTTAGGAACCAAACTATGTTCAGTAATTTAGAATTATTATTATTATTATTATTATTATTATTATTATTATTTTTATTTATTTTTATTTTTTTATGTATAGTTGAAGTGGTGATTTAATAAACAAATAATAAAAAAAAAAAATAACATATCGATAATTAATAATAATGATAAAACAAATCTGCCTTTCTTTTGTTTAATACATTTTATAAAAAAAAAATATATTTACTGTAATATACAACTTTCCATGTTGTTCATCTTATTAATACAGCAAATGTATGAAAATCTAACCATCAAACTACTGACATTCCCACTTTCCTTGATTCCCAACATGAAATAATGACAATCATTCACACCAATCTTAGAATGACCCTATGCCGATCTTTGTAAAATCTTTCAGCAAACACACAGTAAGACAAAGACAACCACATGACTTCATTCTGCATGAATGAACGCTAAAGGAAAGAAAAAAGTCAACATATTAGAATGCTGCCTCACATTGTTTACAGACCTGGAAAGTTGAGTCATCATCTGATGAGTGCAATAAGATGCAACAGCTCGCATTGACACGCGCAAGCACAGACTGAGCTCTCTACCAGATTTAGAGCATCACTTGGGGACGGCTTTCTGATTGGCAACTCGGGTGTTTTGTTTGTCTCAAGAGGCTCAGAAATTCCCTCTCCCTCCCTCAGCCTTTTTCCCCTCTCCTGTTCTTTCAATTCACTTTCGGCAGAGGCAATCTTTGTCTCTCTTGTTCCCTTGTGATCTCTCACTCCTCAGCAGTATGAGCTCTGCGTCTCCACCTGACAGCGTGTGGAATCTGCCTATCAGAGGGTTAGAGGCCTCAAACTGACGCTCTCAGGTGAATTACTTGCTTACAGACGAATTAACCTGTTTGACCAATCCCTTTCCGACAATCCTCAATCGTTTGGCTGAGGGATCATAAAGAGATGCGCATATAAACATGCATACACACACACACACACACCCACATCTCATCTCCCGCTAAGCTCTTCCTGGAGTAATTTATTCAAAGTCCCCTTGGATTTGTGCTTAGAGGACGTTTTATAGGGGAACTGACCTGGATCATGTTATTTTGGGTCTTTCTGTCACTCTGCTGTCATGCATGGCTGTATAGTTAATGTTCCTGGCTTTCAATTATTTCACAATTATATTGAATCAGTATCTATTATTTGTCTTTCTCTACGCTTGAGCATCTATCATCCATCATGTATCCATGTTTTAATTCATTCATGTGTCACCACACAGCATTTTTTACTTTACCTTAGATGTTGCTTTATATACAGTACAATGCTTTATATACAATGCTTCCTTAGAAGCATGTTGTGTAAAGTCTTGATTTAAAAGGCATCTGTTTTATCAATGTTGTGGCTGTGCAGTAATTAAAGAAGCGGAACGTTGAGCATTGAAGGTTGGGCATTTTTAGCGAATTGACCATGCCCTCACGTGACCTATATTTTAACTCCCCAAATGATGAACTGTATATCAATAGCTTTCTATAAGACTAGCATACTGTTTATATATATATATATATATATATATATATATATATATATATATATATATATTAGGGTTGGGCCATCACGATGCTGAGCCGGAATCGCGATCTATCGCCCCACCCCCGTCGCAAACCCGCTTGTGAAAAATACACACTCAGGCCCCGTTTACACTACTCAGCTTACTTTTAAAATGGCATTTTAGAACGAAATGACCCACGTCCACACTGGTGTTTCATCTAGCATTTCTGAAGAGCCATCCGTCCACTGAAAACGCACATCACGTGACCACACCCACACACACACACACGCACACAGACACACACACTGTCATGCGCTCGTCTGAGCTCCAGAGAACAGTGTACGTCGCACAGTTTATCAAGGATGATAGTGGATTGAGTCTTACCAGTGGTTAAACGTGATATTTATTTAATCTTGTCTCTATCCAGGGCTTAATTTGTGCCGGAACACGCCGGATCCGGATCCAGTACCTCATTTTACCGATCTCCCTCTTCAAACACCCTCCTCCCGTCCACTGTTCATTTTCACTTTGTTCCGCAACTCTCCAACCCTCTACACTTTCGTCCGCGACACCTCAGTGCCGATCACTTTTGTCCACGAGCTACCCCCGCACCGCTCACTTTCGTCCACGACACCCCTCCGCCATCCACCGCACCAAACAAATGACTGACGCGGATCACTCTGACTACTCATGAGTCCCGCGGAAAAAGTTATTGACAAGTGGTAATTTGTGTGTAACTTATCTTTATTTATTTATGATTTGGTTATGGGTAAAACAAAGACCAGGTAGTTGAAACGGTAGGCTACAAATAATTAATTAGTTATGAATTCATTAATTATTCATAAATAATTGATTCACCTCCGCCTATGAAGACGATTCCATCGTCCATCGCGATGTTTCACATTAGACATCGTACGATGCTGAATTAGTTGAAACCAGATGTTTACATGCACTCTAAAAAAAGGAACATAACCATTTATTAAAAAATGTCTGATGGTAAATCATACTAAACGTTTACTATTTTAGGTCCGTTAGGATTACCTAAATCATTTACATTTGCTAAATGACAGAATAATATGAGAAGATTTTCTTTTGTTTTGAGATTTTTTTATTAATTTCTAGACAGTGAAAAGTTTACACACATTTCATTGGTATTTTTTTAGCTTTGATTTTAAACTGTATAACTTTGGTCAAATGTTTTGGGTATCCTTCCACAAGCTTCTCGCAATAGTTTGAAGGAATTTTGGCCCATTCCTCCTGACAGAATTGGTGTAACTGAGTCAGATTTGTAGGATGTCTTGCTCGCACAAGCTTTTTCAACTCTGCCCACAAGTTTCTATAGGATTGACTTCAGGGCATTGTGATGGCCACTCCAAAACATTCACTCTTTTGTCCTTAAAGCACATTTTAACTAATTTGGCAGTATGCTTAGGGTCATGGTCTGTTTGGAAGACCCATTTGTGGCCAAGTTTTAATTTCCTGGCTGATGTCTTGAGATGTTGCTTCAGTATTTCTAGATAATGTTCTTTCTTCATGATGCCATCTATGCTGTGAAGTGGACCAGTCCCTCCTGCAGCAAAACAACACAACATGATGCTGCCGCCCCCATAATTCAGTTGGGATGGTGTTCCTTGGCTTGTAAGCTTTCCCCTTTGTCCTCCAAATGCAACACTGGTCATGGCCAAACAGTTCAATCTTAGTTCTATCAGACCACAGGACATGACTCCAAAAAATTATTCTTTTTCCTAGTGTAATTTAGCAAATTGTAATCTGGCTTTTTTTTTATTTTCCCCATGTTGTCACACAAGGAAGCAGTGTGTTTGAGGTTTTCCTTAAATACTGTTCAATAGTTGTGTCTCCAATTACCTCAAATGTTGTCTATTAGCCAATCAGAAACTTCCAAAACCTTGACACCATCATCTGAGCTTTTTCAGAGGCATAATAATCTTATTGTATGTAAATTTGACTTTCAAGAAAAGTTATAACAATTTCTCAACAACATATCTCTCTCATTATTCTGCTATTAAGCATAACAGAAACAAATTTGATAATCCTAATTTACCTAAAAGAGAAAAAGTTTACTCACATTAACATTTGACTTTTTTAAAATGGTTATGTGCCTTTTTATACAGTGTACGTAAACTTCTGGTTTCAACTGTATATACACTCACCGGCCACTTTATTAGGTACACCTGTCTAACTGCTCGTTAAAGCAAAATTTCTAATCAGCCAATCACATAGATGCATTTAAGCATGTAGACATGGTCAAGATGATCTGCTGCAGTTCAAACCGAGCATCAGAATGGGGAAGAAAGGTGATTTAATTGACTTTGAATGTGGCATGGTTGTTGGTGCCAAAAGGGCTGGTCTCAGTATTTAAGAAACTGCTGATCTACTGGGATTTTCACACGCAACCATCTCTAGGGTTTACAGAGAATGGTCTGAAAAAGAGAAAATATCCAGTGAGCGGCAGTTCTGTGGGCACAAATGCCTTGTTGATGCCAGAGGTCAGAGGAGAAAGGCCAGACTGGTTCCAGCTCATAGAAAGGCAAAAGTAACTCAAATAACCACTCGTTACAACCGAGGTCTGCAGAAGAGCATTTCTGAATGCACAACACAACCTTGAGGCAGATGGGATACAGCAGCAGAAGACCGCACCGGGTGCCACTCATGTCAGCTAAGAACAGGAAACTGAGACTACAATACACAGACTCACCAAAATTGGACAATAGAAGATTTGAAAAACGTTGCCTGGTCTGATGAATCTCGATTTCTGCTGTGACATTCGGATGGTAGGGTCAAAATTTGGCATCAACAACATGAAAGCATGGATTCATCCTGCCTTGCATCAATGGTTCAGGCTGGTGATGGTGGTGTAATGGTGTGGGGGATATTTTCTTGGCACACTTTGGGCCCATTACTACCAATTGAGCATCGTTTCAACAGCCTACCTGAGTACTGTTGCAGACCATGTCCATCCCTTTATGACCACAGTGTACAGGCTACTTCCAGCAGGAAAACGCATCATGTCATAAAGTGTGAATCATCTCAGACTTGTTTCTTGAACATGACAATAAGTTCACTGTACTCAAATGGCCTCCACAGTCACCAGAGCTTGAATAGATTAAGGTAGTTCTAAAGGCAAAAAGGGGTCCAACCCGGTACTGGTAAGGTGTACCTAATAAAGTGGCTGGTGAGTATATAATCAGTTGGATTTCTTTTAATAATACTGACCCTTTAAAGAAACTGTGAAATATAAGATTAAGAATATTAAGTGATTTATGAACTATGCTACACTCCTAGCTCATATCAACACCGCTACCAAGCATGCCTAGGTAGAACAGACAAAATCTGTGGACTTTTTTTGATATATTTGCAAAAAATAAAGCAAAAAAAATAAATAATTTAAAAATTAAAAAAATCAGTTGATCTGCTGATCTACAGCCTATTGCAGTCATATATGAGTGTAATGTTCTGTTTATAAAACAATGTGTAAAAAATACAAATAAAATCCCCCACGGCCCAAATAAAACATTTACAGTTGAAGTCAGAATTATTAGCCCCCCTGAATTATTAGCCCCCCTGTTTATTTTTTTCCCCAATTTCTGTTTAACGGAGAGATTTTTTTCCACACATTTCTAATCATAATAGTTTTAATAACTCATTTCTAGTAACTGATTTATTTTATCTTTGTCGTGATGACAGTAAATAATATTTTACTAGATATTTTTCAAGACACTTCTATACAGCTTAAAGTGACATTTAAAGGCTTCACTAGGTTAATTAGGTTAACTAGGCAGGTTAGGGTAATTAGGCAAGTTATTGTATAATGATGGTTTGGTCTGTAGACAATCTACAAAAATAAAGCTTAAAGGGGCTAATAATTTTGACCTTAAAATGGTGTTTAAAAAATAAAAACTGCTTTAATTCTAGCCAAAATAAAACAAATAAGACTTTCTCCAGAAGAAAAAATATTATCAGACATACTGTGAAAATGCTCTGTTGAACATAATTTGGGAAATATTCAAAAAAGAAAAAAAAATTAAAAGGGGGGCTAATAATTCTGACTTCAACTTTATGTGTGAGCAACTACTTTTTTCTACCATGGATCAAATCTGCAGCTGACCATCTAAACAGCAAAAGCTGTTGTTAATACAAAAATGTCACTTTAAAACTAGTATTACAGTTATTTGATTGTATTTATATATTGTATTGTATATTGTATTATAATATATTTATGTATAATATTTGCATACATTTCCTCATTTATTTTATAATAAATAGAAAACATTACTTTAATCATATTAACTAATGCGTTATATATGTGTTTTTTTTTTTTTTTTTTTACATTTTATAGTGAACATATTATAATAAAAACATAATAATTCCATTTATAACACAATGAATTTTAATGTCACCTGCCTTTGATTTGTTCACCGATAACTTCTGAATTGTGCTCTATCCGTTGAGCAACAGTACAATAAAAAAAATCAGATTCATTCACAACATTTAATTGAAACATTGAACTGAAATGTGCTTTTTTTGTACACAAAAGATTACGTTAAAATTGGAAATGACAATGTGTAAAGGCATTACCCCCAACATTCTGCCTCTCTTCTCAGAGGGGATGGAGAGAGGATGACCAAATAAAAGGTTATCATGGGCCCACTTTGGCCTTTGGGTCCTAGTTTGGGCATCTCTGCCCTAAACAGTTCTTATTAGCTAACCAAGCACAGGCTGCTATGTTTTAGATTTTGCTTGTCAATAAATATAGTTGTCATATGACAATTATAATGTATTTTTAAAAAAACACGATTAATAAAAGGGTTCAATTAGACCCTGTAATCAGTGAATGGTATCGGCTGATATGCTTCAAGTGATCGGTAATCGGCCCCAAAAATTACATTGTGAACAGGGGCTGCTTTTTAAATATGCTTCCAATTAGCTGAAAGCAACCCCCTGTTAAGTGCTCCTTTATAAGATGTACTAGATCTGCACATTACACTGTAGGCCTGTAGAATGTTAGCATTCATGAATCACTGGAGTGAAAGCATTTCTCAGCTCAGCTGTCTGCCCTCTTGTTACCCGTCCCTAAGCGCCACAATAAAAGAGAGACATTCCTCATACAAATAAGCCCTTTTGTTTTCTTTTATTTGCAAAACATCGTAATAATTTCAGACCTAGCACTTTAGCAACTCTCTACGCTCCAGCTTGAATCCATAAAAGCTCCACGGACCCTTTGGATGTTGATCATGTGCTGCTGCGTCTGCGCTCTTTCAGAGGGCCTTAAAATTTTAAAGAGACAATGCATTGACTCTTGTTTCCATTATTGTGGGATGTTGTTTCTCTCTAAGCGTTGTTGATGGAGAATGTAATAGTTCAAGTCACGTTGATCATGCTGACGAATACATGCATCGGCCATTACAGAACGTGTCTGTTCGCTTTCTTTGCATAGCCTGACAAATAGGAAAAGGCCGAATCGTATAAGGATGCCCTGCCTTCAGACGGCAATTCCATTAAAGGACATGAACGTCGGGTGAAGTGTATGAAATGGATTTGGAAGACGGTACACTAAGTGCATCGAAAACCTCCTCGGCTGCCTTGTCTCATTTTGTAACTCCTCACGCACAATGAGTGGGTTGTCAAAGCATATCAAACTTGTTGGTGGGATTCCTGCGTGCAGAGAGTTCAAACTCGTGTTTGAACCCTGTATGTGCAGAGCTAAAACTCATGACTAGTGCTTAAAAAAAATGGAAAAGGTATTGTTTTATCTTTGAGCGTGATGCCTGTGTGTGTGTCAGCTTTTGGCAGAGAAAAGATGTCCACCTGCACTTTGAAGGTAGAGGTCAGGCAAAGTACACAGACACAGAACAGCACAAGTCAGCACTTTGATATGCTAAAATCACCTGATTCGCTTTGAATCAAATTCAAACTCTTTTGGGTTAATGTTAAAGCTATTGGATTCATAGCTGGCTGTTAGTTAAGGTAGATGTAATGGAGTCCCTACCAGAGTTGCTGAAACTTTGTTGGCCTTGTATTGGTGACAAAGAGACATGCCCCTTAGTTTGTATGCGCATTTGTGATTACTGAATCCAATTGCAAAACAAAACAAAACAAAACAAAAACATAAGTCGCAATTTAAAGAGCCCCTGTTATACATTAAATTGGGTCATATTTTGGTTGTAAGGGTCTCCAACAACATGCTGACATGCATGCAAGGTCAAAAAACACTTTCATGGTCTTATAATATGCATTTATTTTTACCTAATTATCCCAGCGACTCCCATATGAATTGTTCAGTGATTCATTTGTTCCCAAACCCCTCCTTAGCGCGAAGCTAATCTGCGCCGATTGGACCGATGACAGATGACATTTGGAGGACAAAGGGGAAAGTTTACAAGCCTAAGAACACCATCCCAACTGTGAAGTATGGGGAAGGCAGCATCATGTTGTGGGGCTGTTTTGCTGCAGGAGGCACTGGTCCACTTCCCAGCATAGATGGCATCATGAAGAAAGAACATTATCTAGAAATACTGAAGCAACATCTCAAGACATCAGCCAGGAAATTAAAACTTGGCCACAAATGGGTCTTCCAAACAGACCATGACCCTAAGCATACTGCCAAATTAGTTAAAATGTTCTTTAAGGACAACAGAGTTAAAGTTTCGAGTGGCCATCACAAAGCCCTGAAGTCAATCCTATAGAAAATTTGTGGGCAGAGTTGTAAAAGCTTGTGCGAGCAAGACAGCCAACAAATCTGACTCAGTTACACCAATTCTGTCAGGAGGAATGGGCCAAAATTCCTGCAAACTATTATGAGAAGCTTGTGGAAGGAGACCCAAAACATTTGACCAGTTATACAGTTTAAAAACAAAGCTAATAAAAAAAAATACCAAGGAAATGTTTTTAAACTTTTGTCTGTCTAGAAATTAATAATAAATTCTCAAAAGAAAAAAAAATTCTCTCATTATTCTGGCATTTAGCAAATGTAAATGATTTAGGTAATCCTAACGGACCTAAAAGAGTAAACGTTTAGTATGATTTACCATCAGACATTTTTTAATAAATGGTTATGTTCCTTGTTTTAGAGTGTATGCAAACTTCTGGTTTCAACTGTATATACAACAGAACAAATGTACAAATTAAATATACTGTTTCTTGTTCTTTCTTAAGAATCTAACATCATTAAGGCACAGAAATTCAACCGTCAAATGTAAAATAACTATACACTAATAAATGTTCACAATATTATGGTTCAAATATGATCCCTGATTGACTTCAAGCATCCTACAATGAATGTGACCATTGTAGATACACACATGCAGTATCGATGTTGAAACAACATATTTATGCGACTCTCCCAGTGGCATCAACGCCATCAAAGTTGTGATTCTATAGCTGTGAATTAGCCTTACCATGAAAAATCAACAGTAGAAAGTGCAGATTTACCAAGTCATTTCTAAAGTATCAAATGGTTTTGATTCCAGGAGCACAGATTTGTCCTGAGTTATAGATAGAACGCTCTTATCAATTAGCTAGTTGAGCCACTTGATGCATTTCACCTTGGGCATGAAATGCCCCACCGGAGACGGATTTGATCTCTTCGTCCGTTTCTCACATCTCCGTCTTTCTTAAAGTTTCAAACCACATTTCTTTTCCCATCCATTCTCCCTTCACTTCAAACTTTGATTTCCCATTGTCAGTCTGTTTTCCCCTCTATGGTCTTTCTTTTCTGACAGATATGACCATTTGTATCCTTGGTATCAATTATGTGTTTTAAAGCATCCAGCGAGACATAAGTCATACCGCGAATCAATAAATCCTTTGCAGACTGTTCTATAAATGTGTAGGGGGGAGCAACACTTGCTCATGTTAAATGCATCATCATGAAGGACATATACGGCCTTGTAAATTGAAATCGAGCAACATGTGGGCAGCGATCGTAACATCTTTTCGATGAGGCTCCCACAGAAGGGCAACACGCTTCTCCGACGCATTTCCACTTCAGAAACAAATTTAGTTTACAACACCACTTGGGAAGCCACGGACTCCTATTTCATGCAAATACAGAGGTGAGCGCCTCTAAATATTTCAGCACTGACAGGATTATCTTCTCTCCGCGTTAAAAAATGGATCCATTCGGGGAGTTTTGAAGTGAGTAGAGAATAGAATAACAAGGCCTCTGAGGATGATGTTTTTCTCGTGTTCTTCGGTTTAATAAAACGTTAGGTCCTATCACATCTGCACCTTTTCCGAGCAGTAACACTTGCTTACCAGAGCCTAACCTCGTCCCCCCCCCCCTCCTTCACAAGAAATTCAAACTAGCATTGCTAAAAGATTTACAGCATCATGCATGTTTTACAACGGTGAGTGCCATAATGGGTTTTAGCGGCAAAACTCGGCATCAATGTGCATGTCAGAGTGTAGAGAGAGGCTTTTCCACTTACAGCAGCAAGGGTTTAGGATTATATAAAAGATGATGATATGGATTAATCAAACTGGTCAATTGATCTTCGATATTATTTATCATAATGCCTTATGATATGTCACTGGTTCAAGTGCACGGACACATCACTGTAATTTAGATAAAATGAGAGAATGGACTTCATTACAGTTAAGGAGAAAACAGCATGTTATTTATTAATCCTTTTAAAGCTTTACTTAGTAAATTACCACAGTGTATACACTCACCGGCCACTTTATTAGGTACATGTTACTAGTACCAGGTTGGACCCGCTTTTGCCTTCAGAACTGCCTTAATCCTTCGTGGCATAGATTCAACAAGGTACTGGAAATATTCCTCAGAGATTTTGGTCCATATTGACATGATAGCATCACGCAGTTGCTGCAGATTTGTCGGCTGCACATCCATGATGAGAATCTCCCGTTGCACCTCATCCCAAAGGTGCTCTATTAGACTATTATCTGACTCTGGAGGCCATTTAAGTACAGTGAACTCAATGTCATGTTCAAGAAACCAGTCTGAGATGATTCGTGCTGTAAGACATAGCGCGTTATCCTGCTGGAAGTAACCATCAGAAGATGGGTTAAATAAAGGGATGGACATGGTCAGCAACAATACTTGTGGCAAAAAGTACAATACTTTTGGCAAAAGTGTGCCAAGAAAATATGCTTCACACCATTACACCACCACCACCAGCCTGAACCGTTGATACAACGTAAGGTAGATACATGATTTCATGTTTTTAATGCCAAATTTTACTCTACCATCCGAATGTTGCAGGAGAAATCGAGACTTATCAGACCAGGCAATGTTTTTCCAATCTTCTATTGTCCAATTTTGGTAAGCTTGTGTGAACTGTAGCCTCAGTTTCCTCTTATTAGCTGACAGGAGTGGCACCCGGTGTGGTCTTCTGCTGCTGTAGCCCATCTGCTTCAAGGTTTGAGATGTTGTGATGCTCTTCTGCATACCTCGGTTGTAATGAGTGGTTATTTGAGTTACTTTTGCCTTTTTATCAGCTTGAACCAGTCTGGCCATTCTCCTCTGACCTCTGGCATCAACAAGGCATTTGCGCCCACAGAACTGCAGCTCACTGGATATTTTCTCTTTTTTTCAGACCATTCTCTGTAAACCCTAGAGATGGTTGAGCATGAAAATCCCAGTAGATCAGCACTTTTTCTTAAATACTCAGATCAGCCTGTCTGGCACCAACAACCATGCCATGTTCTAAGTCACTTAAACCACCTTTTTTCCCCATTTTGATCTCAAATGGGGCTTTCCTGGTTAAATAAGTAAATAAATAATAAATAAATAAATAAACAGTATAGTAATTATGCATATCAAAATGGGCCGTTCCATATATGATATGATACAACAAAGCACATGTAGTAGGATGTAGTAAAATAACTTCTTCCAAAATGCCATTAATTTATATGGCAACAAATTCCAGAATTTGAAAATGGAAGTTTCGAAGTTTCAATAATACATCCTAAATATCTCTCCGAAATAAGATTGCAAATTTTAATTACATTAAAGGTCCCATAAAATGCTAAATATCTGCTCGAAAAAGGGTTGCAATTTTTTTTTATTATAAATATTAAAGGTCCTGTGAAGTGCTTTGAAATGTGTATTTTTTATTCAATGTTTGATGTAATCTCAACTGAAACATGAAGACAGCGTGGGAAATAAAGTAGCTCCTCCCCTTTAAAAAAACAGCCAATATCATTGTGTATTTTTATCACACCTCTGCCAGTGACATTAGCCGAGATCAAGGCAATCAAATAAAAAGCAAATAAGAAGCATTTTAAAGGGAACAGGGCATGTCAGATACTATTAGAGAGGCATTTGCTTGGTCAGAAGATGTGATGAGAAACTGAAATAAGGGTGAAAAAAAAATCCTTAATGCATTTAGGCGAAAGCTGGTGGCGCGGTGACGCAGTAGGTAGTGCTGTTGCCTCACAGCAAGAAGGTTGTTGGTTCGAGCCTCGGCTGGGTCAGTTGGTGTTTCTGTGTGGAGTTTGCATGTTCTCCCCATGTTTATGTGTTTCTTTCGGGTTCTCCGGTTTCCCCCACAAGTTCAAAGACATGCGGTATAGGTGAATTGGGCAAGCTAAAAATTGTTCGTAGTGTATTTGTGTGAATTAGAATGTATGGGTGTTTCCCAGTGATGGGTTGCAGCTGGAAAGGCATCCGCTGCGTAAAACATTTGCTGGATAAGTTGGCGGTTCATTCCGCTGTGGCGACCCCAGATTAATAAATGTACTAAGCCGAAAAGAAAATTAATAAATGAATTTAGGCGGAAGTGACGAACTGAAAGATTTAGAGGTTTATATATATCTTTCAAACGCAAATTTTCTCACTGTTTTGGAGCACATTAGTTTATAAATATTATTGTGAGTAACATTAATACTAACATCTAAAAAACTTTCTTTTAAATCCACGGGACCTGTGAAATAAGCTTATAAATCATCTAAAATCCATTTTAAATGCAATTTACTACATGCTGTCTGGAATGCTTGATTCTGATTGGTCAGTCACAATGTTCCAAGGTATGTTATTCCCAGATAACCACTGAAACTAATAAGGCTCATTCGGGTACTTCTGATCATCTTGAGCTTCATTCACATCCATATTTATATGCTTGTCTGTTAAACCATTGTTACTGCCATCTTGTGACTGAATAATACGTAAGTTAGTGTATGATCTATTCAGCCACTTTTATTTCTGTTTTGTGTTTAATTAAATTATTAATACACTATTACAGCTCAGAACAATGTTTTCTGTCTAATAGTTTAGTTTTGTGACAAGCAGCAGAGTAATAACCGGGATAAAGTACATAGAGGTGGTTGTAACAACAGCTGTAAACAACAGCCGATAAACCTGCCAGGTTTTATTCTATGATTACAACTGCCTGGATTAACTTTATCACTTAGTGTCTTACAAAGCGAATGAGCCAAACAGACTTTTTATATTCTAATACATATAAAGTGACAACAGTCTAATATAACTGCTTCTGTCTGTCAATTATAAAAATAAATGAATGAAAATTGATTGAATGCCTTAACGTAACATACTTTTTTCCATTTATATATCTGTTCTGTTGTATTTATTTATACTAGAGGTGGGCTGTTATCGGCGTTAACGTGCTGCGTTAACTCGAGATTCTTATCAGGCGATGAAAAATAAATAAATTTCTCACCTTGGTATTTTAATGCTTACCTTTCACCTTGATATTTTAGCGCGGATGTATACCTGGCCGAATTGCACTGTAGGTGGCGAGAACGAGTCTTCGAACCTGTGTGTATTCCTACTGTGAAATTACCACATCAAACGTGACATTCTAACATGGATATAGTTCACTAGAGTGAATCTGATTAATGTTAGCTCCACACCTAACTATCAGGCACCTGTAGAGTTAATGTGTTCGAGTAAAACATATACAAATAAAATGTAGCGGGTGCTTTTTAAAATGAATTACGGTGAATGAAAGTCAAACCGGTGAGCCATCTGACATAAATGTGCCCTTCTAAATCAAATCATCAGGATGCCCTTCTGGACCTTTCACTTACTTTGAAGACACTACTGACTACACTTACATGGACATCTGTAATCTAGTTATTTGCCTTAATAGACAATATCATAACTAAGTTGTTTAAGTGAAGTGCTTTCATGTAAGAGTTTCCTGTAATTTTGGGTGACATTACCTGCAGTTTGGCAGTTTTACATTTACTCATGAACATTTCATTCATGCCCCCATGACAAACTGGGGTATTAGACGCAAATAAGGAGTAAGGACTGGTGAGAGTGTTATGGATTTTAATAATGCATGCCGAATGGAGAGAAAGAAACTTCTGCATTTCGCGATGTGTGTGTGTGTGTGAGCGGTCCTTTACTGACAGCCGCGTGGATCTTATTGGAAAATATGGCGAAAAGTCCTATGTGACGGTAATAGTTTGATTGCAGCGATTACTTCAATAACGCCACTAATATATGCATACTCCACGTCTTAATTCCATTTCTGTTTAGTTCAGTTATGACTTATGTAGGCCTACAGTTCAAAATTCATGTTCACATCTGATGGAACATAATTTATTTTCATCACCGATTATCATAGTAGAAGAGTTTCTCAAGCAGTTTGTGATGCATATTGGAAACAGGAGATGAGCCCCTGGTCTAATGCGCCACCTGGCTTGAGAAACCCGTTCTCAAAGACTTACTTTTAGTCATTATTTGGGCAGCACACATATTCTGAATGCCTTTGGCAGAATTCAAATGAGCCATTTTAATCTAGATTAATTCCAAGATTACAGTGAGATTAATCTAGATTCAAAAAAATCAATCTATGCCCAACTATAATTTATACTATTTGGGGTTATTTGGTATTGGTTCTTTTGTTATTACTGGCTTTTCACTTGTTTGTTAATAATATTTGAACTTAATTTGTTGATTGGTTGTTTGCCAGTGATGGGTTGCGGCTGGAAGGGCATCCGCTGTGTAAAACATATGCTGGATAAGTTGACCATTCATTCCGCTGTGGCGACCCAAGATTAATAAAGGGACTAAGCCGAAAAAGAAAATGAATGAATGAATGAATGAATGAATGAATGAATGAATGAATGAATGAATGAATGAATGAATGAATGAATGAATGAATGAATGAATGAATGAATGAATGAATGAATGAATGAATGAATGAATGAATGAATGAATGAATGAATGAATGAATGAAATGTTGGTTGGTTGGTTGGTTGGTTGATAATTTTGCCACACACTTGGAAAATATTTTGCCAAAGACTTTAAAATATAAATAAAAATCTTAGTTTGTTCAAAATGTAAGCAGTTATTTTGTCAATATTTATCCAGGGGATTAAATGTTTTATTTAATATTGGTGTTTATATATTTAAATTGCTTTTAGAAATTTCTATGTCCAGTAAGGCTTTATTCTTGATGATGAAAAAAAAATTGCAAGATAATCAGTGAGCACCAAAATACTAAGCCAGTTATAATAATAATAATTATTATTATTATTATTATTATTATTACTATAATTCTCCTGTGAGTAGCTGAAAGATGAATCTTTTCTTTATGTAAGCAAAGAGGAAAAATGCTATGCCGTGGTTTTATTTATTCATGGTTGCCATAAATGATTTGCGGTCCTAGTGGAACCAATCTTTGGTCAGGGGTGACCTGTTGCCTACGGCTAACTAGCAAAGGATCAAGCCTCAGACAAGATCAGAGGTGGTCTGATTGTCTTGGCTGGTTTAGACAACTTGGGATGCTTCTGAACAAGCACTCAGCACCTGTCATATGCACACGCAGAAAATTCTAGCTGGATTTCAAGTTCAATAAAGCGTCTTCACACCTCCATTCCCACCCAACTGTATTTGTTCAGGTCCATTACCTTATACAACACTTAAATTTAGATCTGTATAGTCCTATGTAATTATGCAAATAATAAGTCAACACTTCTGAATCATTAAGAAAACCTGCTTCCTTTCACAAATGTGAATTTAAACTGAATAAAAAATAAATAAATAAAAAGAAAAATAATAATAAATAAAAATTAAAAAAAACGCAAAAACGTATTGTAGTGAAATAAGCAATTAATAACTCAAAGACACTGAACAATTTTGCAACAATTACAGAGTGAACGTCTTTTGAACATTTGAATATTCATTTAAAGGGTCACGAAACACCAAAACACATTTTTGGAGCTGTTGACAGTCATATATGTGTCCCACGCTGCTATAAACACTATTAGGACACATATATTGCACTAAAAAGTGAAAATTGGTTGTTTTTGTGTTATTTTGAGCAAATTCGTTCTTCCGGTTTGAAACGAATTTTTGAAGCTGCGTCACGGCCATGAGATACTTGGGTGTAAATCCAGCCGGAGAGTGGCTGTCTGTCTTTTCTAGGACGTTCTTACGTATCTGAGGGTGCAGTATTAATTCATGAGAAAGACGTGCTTCAAACCAATCAGCGCGCTCTATTGTGTATGACGCGAAACTTCATTAATATGCATGATAGCTCCGGAGACTGTTTACCAGTTTACAGCGTTCAGACGGCAGAGAGACGCCACGTTGTGTTGCCAAAACAAGTGAAAGTACAAGAATTTCAAGACAAAATCGTAGGTGTTATTAGTGTGTTGCAACGAAGGTTTTGTTTTCATTTTCCCTTTATGAGAGAGCAGTTGGACTCATCTGTGGATTACAGTGCACGCGACACGCGACAGAAACGCGTTTGTAAGGAACATTTTTACCCGAGAGCTTTTTCTCATCTGGAAATGGTGAAATCCGGATTTGCCGCTCGTCTACTTTTAATAAAAAGACACAGCTCCAGTTTGATTGTCTGTCTACAGATTTGGTAAGTGTTTGCAGTGGACTGCCCTTTGTTTAAATGCTGCTCTCCGAGTGTAAACATGTAAACACAAACTATTCCCGTCGTGCAGGAATTTCGCTGCAATTTGTGACAGGATATTCTATACACACACGGCTTTCTGACGCTACCTACCGAGTACATAAGTTACAGAGAAATGCGGAGGATTTTTTTCTCTTATTCGCCGTATCCAATCAGCCTCTGTGTTTGTTTTTCCTGTCAAACTTAGCGCGTGGCCAAATGTTAACTCCCTTCTATGCAAAATCTTATCCTCTTTCCCTCCCCCGACACTCCCACACTCCCAGAGCTGGACACGCCCAACTTTCCTGACTTTTTTCAAAACAGAGGTGTGAAAACACCCTGCTGAGACAGGGGGTTTCGTGGCCCTTTAAAAATCTTAAAAACTATCATGGAATACAAAAATATTCATTCATTCATTCATTTTCTTGTCGGCTTTGTCCCTTGTGGGGTCACCACAGTGGAATGAACCACCAACTTATCCAGCACAATTTTACACAGCGGATGCCCTTCCAGCCGCAACCCATCTCTGGGAATTTCCACACACACACACATTCACACTCATACACTACGGACAATTTAGCTTACCCAATTCACCTGTACTGCATGTCTTTGGACTGTGGGGGAAACCGGAGCACCCGGAGGAAACCCACGCAAACGCAGGGAGAACATGCAAACTCCACACAGAAACGCCAACTGACCCAGCCCAGCCGAGGTTCGAACCTGCGACGTTCTTGCTGTGAGGCAACAGCACTACCTACTGCGCCACTGCGTTGTCCATATAAAAATATATTTAATAATAAAAATAAAAGGGTGTGTGAGTGTTTGAGTATATATATATATATATATATATATATATATATATATGCTCTGATAAACATCATTAGGAAATATCCAAAAGGAGGGCTAATAAAATTAGCTTCAACTGTATTGCTTTAACCAAATAAATAGGATCGTATAATTACACTTGCCAAACACAATGCATCTCAAGAAGGCCTGAAGTCTCTGTGCACAACACAAAATCAATCCCTGACTCCTTCACCTAAAAATATCCTGCACTAACCCTCTTGTGAAAGTGAAACTGGTCCGAGATCAGTTGCTGAAGTCATTTTTTCTGAGCCACCTAGAAAGGACCCAATAAATCACCCGACAACCATGCGCAACGCAGCCACATATTCCTGCACTGATTAACAGAAGAGACTGTGGCAGAGTGCCGGACAGTGGGATATCAAACCCAAAGTCTGTTTGTTTTCTTATTCTCTCATCCATTCTACCATGTGTGTGTGTGTGTCTATTTTCGCTTGTTTGTCCCATTATCCAGACTTCCTGAGTTCTGTGTGACAAAGTGGGCATGTCAGCCAGAAAGATGGCAGCGAACACAAATGTTTCAGTCAATTAATAATGCAACAAATTGCACTAGAGAAAGCCAAGTAGGGCAAAATAAAAATATCGGCCGGTGGAAAAAAATATCAATTCAATCCGACAGCCCTTCATGTACTTTTTATGGGTGTGATGAATGAGAAAGTCGTGTTTTAATTCCACACGGGTGTCCGTTGCAGACGCGTCACGTCAGCTTTCCTGGAAGTTTGTTTTTGACGGATACTAGCGCAGCTCTTAAAACGTCAACCTAGATGATGTGTACATCAGCACATTCATCAAATGTTTGTCAAATGGTGTTGGATTAGAGGGTGGACACAAGTGGCAAGTCCAGCAAGTCTGTGACTTTGAGCTCAGAAAAGAAACTTGTGGGATGAAAAACGAATCAGGGCGGAACCTTTTGTAGGCTAAATAAGCAAGACAGGCTCATTGTGGATATGTACCCCTGTCTACATTTCTAGAGAGCGTGACTTATGTAGCCAGAGGTATGTCTGGCTGCATTTCGTCTTTAAAACGAATGATACAGGGCGGTATGATGCTGTCGATGGCTTCTGTTAATTTTAGTGCTACCTGCTGTCCACTTATATCTGTGTGGACGGCTTTTCCGTTGTTACCGGTTCGCCCAGTGGCTCCCTGCATATGGCAGATTTGGGACGCGAATTTGACCATGACAATGGTTCTTGAGTATGGCAAAGAATGGTTCTAGAAACCAGGTAAAACAAAAGTAATTTAAATAAATAAATACATAAATAAACAACAAGCTGAAAACTTGAAATCACGTGGACACCTTTTCTTTTTTCTAGATTGCTTTTGAAAACACTATTGGTTGGGTTTAAGGAAAGGGTGGGTGGGTCAGTCAGTCAGTCAGTCAGTCGACCGCAAGCTGGCCTGGGGTGCGTTTCCCAAACAACAACATAACTCACGGCTGAACTATCATAGTACGATGCATTGTTTGGGAAAATAACAATGTAGTGACGAGTGTTTCCCAAAACCGTAGTTTCTCTGTCACAGATCCATCGTTTGAACCACGTTAGTTATAATGTAAAATGTCCATAATGACGCTCTAAACTGGGTAGAGTAACTACTTCTTAAGAGAAAACCCCATAATTTTTGTGCAAAAAATCCAATTTTTAAAAAAAAAATCCAATATTAGTTATGGTAAAAACATGCATTTGTTTTCCATATTAACTGAAATATATGTAAATGGCACATAATGGACCTATATATGTATATAAAATCACTAAGCTAACACATTTTATTCTCATAAATAAATTATATAAATCGTTAATGGTTGTAATTTACAGTAGGCCATTTAATAAGACATGAAAATAATAATAATAATAATAATAATAATAATAATAATAATAAATATGCATTTCTTAATAAATTGCCTTATTTCAATTAAAACGCATACATTAAATTTAAATTTAACGTCTGCTATATATTTTTGTTCTCACAAGCTTTGGAGACGTAATGTAAATCCCGCATTTAAATAATAGGTCCGATAGCTTTCGTCATGAGCCACGGTTGTGTTCAAAATAGCATAAATGTTTTCAAAGTGCACTACTAATTAAGGGAACGCAATTGTCAATGTGAAGATCGCTAAAACTGAACTATAAAACTACTTTGAAAGCAAATTACACCTAAGAGAGATGACTTTAATGTCTTTTTTTTTTTTATCATTCCATGTTTAAATGTTAGAATGTTATAAATAAATAGGGCATAGGGGGATAACTGGGAATAAAAAACAACCAGGAACTATGCTTCTAACTACAGCTCTAGAAGTGTAGCTGCAAGTGTACAAGTTTGTGATGCAGTTTGCGAATGTTCGTTGGAACGATACATTTGGCAAACATCAAATAAACAAACTATGTTTGTAATGATGAAACTTGCGACCTTAGTTGGCTAACAATGGTTTTCGGAAATGCATCCCTGGTCGGCTGAAGTGTATATTGCGCCCTCTTGTGGATTTACATGAGAAGAGGATGCGCCAAGAGGAATTTTTGATCCTCAAAAAGCATACACAACAGCTTCTGGTGGACTTGCAAAAACAAAAACTGCGAGCAGACGTACCTCCACTTACGTATTTTGCAGTCCCCAGAAATGTAGACCTGGGTTCACAAATAGTGCAGAAGACCTATTGGAACCTGCATGGAGCCAAGATTCTCATAGAAATCAGTCTAGTTTGGTGAAGGAAAATCATGGTTTGGGGTTACATTTAGTATGGGGGCATGCAAGAGACCTGCAGAGTAGATGGCAACATTAACAGCCTGAGGTATCAAGACATTTGTGCTGCCCATCAAATTACAAACAACAGGAGAGGGCAAATTCTTCAGCAGGATAGCGCTCCTTCTCATACTTCAGCCTCCACATCAAAGTTCCTGCAAGCAAAAGAAGGTCAAGGTGCTCCAGGATTGGCCAGCCCAGTCACCAGACATGAACATTATTGAGCATGTCTGGGGTAAAATGAAGGAGGAGGCATGAATCCAAAGAATCTTGATGAACTCTGGGAGTCCTGCAAGAACACTTTCTTTGCCATTCCAGATGACTTTATTAATAAGTTATTTGGGTCATTGCAGAGATGTATGGATGCAGTCGTCCAAGCTCATGGGAGTCACACACTATATTCATTCTTTTTTCCACTGCACCATGACTTTATATACTATACTGTACATTATTTCTGTTAAGTGACAAGATTTTTGTTTAAGCAAAATCAGACCTTACTCGCCCAACTAAATAATTCAAAATCAAGGCATGATCATATTTTATTTTAGTAAAATAAGCATAATCTTGAGGCCTTTGCCTTTCATATAAGCCACTTCTGATACAAAACGATCAACTAGAAGTTATTATTTGTTGTTCCTAAATCTTGGATAGGCGACATGACTTCTGTCAGGTAGTGTTATCACTACTATTCATCAATGACTACGTTTACATGGACACCAAAAATCCGATTTTAATGCGATTAAGACAATACTCTGATTAAGGGTCGGCCATGTAAACAGCGATTTTTGATTAATTTAATTAGATTAAGGTCATAATCGAACTAAAGAGAAATCGAATTAAGACATGTGGAGTATGCCGATTTTAGTCGCATTATTGAAGTGCAGTACAGACATGTAAACACCTTAATCGAACTATTACTGTCATGTAGGACTTTAAGCCGCTTTTTGCGACAGGGTATTCCACACACACACCCAGACACACACACACGCACGGCTGATTGACACTCTGCACATACCGAGTCAGTGCAGACCACGGACACCTGCATCGTGAAATGCGGAGGGTTTTTTTTCTACTATTCAGCATGCGGTTTGAACTTTCATCACTCTTCCAGCAGTTCATAGATGCATCCAATATCTCGTTTGTCACGGTGGGTATGAATGAAATGTTCCCGAATGAAAGTAAAAGTGCCAAACTGCAGTTAAAGTCGACAAATTAAAAAGGAAACACCCGAAATTACATGAAAATCCGGAGGAAATATGGATAGCGCGGTGACGCAATGACGCTAATCGAATTATGTGCTATAACATGTAAAACGCGATCATGAAAGGAACATTCAAAAAGCAACTCATGTAAACACCTTAGTCTTATTATTCTCTTAATTAGATTAAAGCAAATAATTCGATTACTGATGTCCATGTAAACGTAGTCACTGACAGGCCCAAACCACCATCACAAAAAACACAATGAGCAAAAATAAAACACTTAAATATTACTACACAAAAATACAGTGATGTAATATTACAATTTAAATTAACGTCTCCATTTCTATTCCTAATCTAATTAGACCAAACCAAATAAAGTACTTTATATAAAGACACATAGAAATACAGCTAAATGTCACTAGAACACTAAAGCCTACTCAGACGTTACCTACAAAGTCAAGATTCATTATCAATAAAACAAACACTCAGCACACATGGTGAGAACAATCATGTACATTACTGTAAATGTTTGGAAATGTCAATATGGTGATCACCTCTATGCTAGAATCCATCACTCCTCAAAGCAAACTGCTTCCCTAATAATTTACTGAATATCTAATCTGTAACATACTCTGCATGTGTTGTTAATGCTATAAAATATACTTTAAAGAATTAACATTTTGGCTTGGGGGAATTTAGAATGGACCCCCTATAATGCCGACCTCGTCTATGCTGCTTCATAAACTCTCACGGGTTGAAGCCCTAAAGCTGTAGCTATTAAATTTGATTAATATGCGTTTCTTTTTTAGTGACAGCACTATATGCAAGAATGCATCAATGTCTTTATGACAGATGTGAGCTGTAAGATGCTTCTAAAAGAACATTAGTCCTTTTTTTCAAATGTCTTGGTTTGATTTGAATGTTCATGCTTTTCAAAGGACAAAAAAAAAAAAAAAAAGAGCATTAAAATAAGAAAATATCAGAAAATAATTGCAGGGCCATTACTTTCAGATGGTACCTTAACTGTACCTTAAAATGGATGGCATTAAAAACATTTCCCTCATGTGTGATTACTTTTTTGGAAGTAGGAGAACATCTTGCTATGCCAGTCGCTTTCCTTCGATGCAAGAGATTCATATTTGAATTTACATTAGTGTTTCTCAACCTTCTGGTAACACAAGAAATATATAATCATAATAAGTATGGAATAAACCATTTAAAGGAAGAAGCAAGCTTGCAGTCAAAAAGTTAACATTTATTTATTAAATTTTTTTGGTATTTTGAACAAAACATTGTTCTAATCCCCTTAAAATACACTTTTTTTTAAAAAAATATCATTGTTGTTGTTTTTAATATTTTCTGTTTCATTCATTCATTCATTCATTCATTCATTCATGTTGTTTATGGTGCAAATAAAGAATATAACCACTAAAATACACGACATTTGGCAACTTTTTTATTTATTGTTTTTTATTATTGTATTTATTATTTCTAGAAAATTCATTAGCATTTTCTCCTATATCTAAACTATACTGAATAAGGCTGCACAATACAGAATAGCGTTTCAGCATTGATATTGCAATGTGTGCATCCACAATAGTCACATTGCGAGATTTGCAATGTTGAGTCTCAATTACAGTTGACCAGAAGCTACAGAATTGTATTTGATTATTGTATTTCTACGAATTTCTACTATTTATGCAAAAAAGTTTCTCTCTCTCTTTATCGCAGAAAAATAAAATATCGCAATATCAGACTCTTCCAATATCGTGCAACCCTACTACTGAATTTTACAGAAAAACATGAATATGTATGCATGTATGCTTTTCCGACATATACATATATATATATATATATATATATATACATACATATATATATACATACATATATATATATATACATACATATATATATATACATACAGGGAGTGCAGATTTATTAGGCAAGTTGTATTTTTGAGGATCAATTTTATTACTGAACAACAACCATGTTCTCAATGAACCCAATATGTAATATCAAATAATATCAAAGCTGAATATTTTTGGAAGTAGTTTTTAGTTTGTTTTTAGTTTTAGCTATTTTAGGAGGATATCTGTGTGTGCAGGTGACTTACTGTGCAGAATTATTATGCAACTTAACAAAAAACAAATATATACCCATTTCAATTATTTATTTTCACCAGTGAAACCAATATAACATCTCAACATTCACAAATATACATTTCTGACATTCAAAAACAAAACTAAAACAAATCAGTGACCAATATAGCCACCTTTCTTTGCAAGGACACTCAAAAGCCTGCCATCCATGGATTCTGTCAGTGTTTTGATCTGTTCATTGCGTGCAGCAGCAACCACAGCCTCCCAGACACTGTTCAGAGAGGTGTACTGTTTTCCCTCCTTGTAAATCTCACATTGATATAAGGGTGTTGATGTCATTAGACCACACCCCTTCTCATTACAGAGATGCACATCACCTAATATGCTTAATTGGTAGTAGGCTCTCGAGCCTATACAGCTTGGAGTAAGACAACATGCATAAAGAGGATGATGTGGTCAAAATACTCATTTGCCTAATAATTCTGCACTCCCTGTGTATATGTATATATATATATATATATATATATATATATATATATATATATAATATATATATATATATATATATATATATATATATATATATGTATGTATATGTATATATATATATATATATATATATATATATATATATATATATATATATATATATATATATATGCTGAGGGGGGGTAGGGGGTGTGGCGTAGAGTGGCGTGGCTGTTCAGAATGACAACGACACAAGGAGTCATGATGTTAATTTGTTCTTTTAATGACAGCAGTAAAAACTGAACAATTATTTGAACTGTACAACCGTACAAGCTAAAAATGAGCATTTATTTTGATATATGTTTTATCCTCAAAGTGTGCAGCTTTTGTCACTGCAGTGTATCTTAATGGGCTTTTGGAAGAACATTCCAAGATCAGTCTTGTACAGCCAGGGCGCTCCAACAGCCAAGCTGGGTCAAAGCTAGGGATGCTCCGATCAGGATTTTTGCAGCCGATACAAATTGCTGAATCCTTGTCATGGTGATCGGCTGATACTGAGTACTGATTCTAATGCTTCACGCTTTATAATGGATTAAGCACATTTTCCCTCTAAGTATGAACCTTAAGAGAAGAGATTGCCTTACCTAAGAGAATAAATGAAGGATGCTGCATATACTGTAATCCCTTAAACACGTCTCTTATGAACGCTGTTGGTTTACAGAGAAACGTCATTCGTATTTATATATTATATTTATTATTCGTATTTAATTGTCAAGTATTTATGTATATAAAGCATTTGTTTAGTAAGAAGTGCTTCTCATATGATATGTGAACTTCAGAGAGGGGTCTGGATGCAGACCTGGTGCAGTGCAATCTGAGCTGCATCCAATCCTTTTTAATGCGCTCACCTAACCCCACCCCTAACCCTACTCGTCACAGTGACGTCACTCACTCCATTGAGTGCATTGTGTCTGACATTGCATCGCTGAGTGATGCAATCTCAGCTTGCATCATAAAGGCTGCATCCAGATACTATTGAAACTTTAAGCGAGAATGACTACAACTGTAACTTTCTGTCATACACACTACGCCTACCAAAAGTGTACTATTGGTACCATTTGGCAGTGGAGAGAGACACAAGCCTGATGAAGGTGACCCGTGCCGAACTGTACTGTACAACTCAATGGAAATGAGGCATTTGTTCCATGTGTGGACTGTCCGCACTTATATTATCTGATGTCAAACCCAGCACTATTTACAAAAAACATTCATGCGTGACCCCTGCGTGTGAAAAGGGCCTGTCTGATGATTCCTTGATGAGGCCCTACAGTCATGTATTATGCCATTGTTCATTCCTAGCGCAAGTCAATGTGCAAGCGCAGGCGGGAGAATTAATCTCAGTTAATCTAATGGGAAAGACATTTCATTCTCTGCTTAAATAGTGTATAAAACAGATAATTAATACATGCACATGATAGTCTCGCAGAGCTCCCGATCTCTCCCTCGCTCCCTCGTTGGAAATATTTGTCTCCCAGATGGTGTAAAGTTACTAAGCAACAAGCAGCTGAGAAAAGGATGGTTAATTTCTTTTAAGTGATTATCTTCACAAAAGCTCTTCTCCTCGTAGGGAGGACGCAAAGGACACGGCATGAGATTGAATCGTTCACCCTTCTGTTTGTGGTTCGTACACACAGCGCATTCATATTAATGTTGTGGTTAATGGAGGAACTTTCTGTTTCTCCTGACGAAAAGGTTATATGGCAGTTTAAATACCCTGTTGCTTAAGTGAGATTTAAGCGAAGGGAATGCGATTAAAAAAGAAAGAAAGAACATTTCAGAAAGTTGTTTTAAAGGGGTCATGACACGGCAAATCTAATTTGCTTTGATCTTTTGACATATAAAGCATTTTTGCACCATTAAAAGATCATGGAAGTTTTGTAGCTTAAAATTCAAAGTTCAAGCTCTAAAAGTGGTTTAATAAAAAGTGGTATGTTACATCAATTTGTTTTAGGTTACAGACATACTGTAGTAAAGGCAGTAGGGGTGTAACACGGAGTTAATCTAGGGCCATATATACTTGCAAAATAAAAGAAGGTTTTGCAAACAAAAATAAATTGAGCAAAAATAAATAAATGCAAATCTCCAAAAACCGCAAAACGAAAATTAATTTGAGAAATAAACATTTTTTTAGCTAACGGAAATAAAGAACTGCAATGGGGAAAATTGAGTTATGGAAAATAAAATGAAATTTGCAAACAAACAAACAAAAAAGAACTGCAAATAAAAATCAAGCAGTGTAAAAAAAAAAATATTTGCAATAAAATGAAATAAAAACATTGTTTTATAGCATTGCCTTTACACAGACATTAACAACTCTGATGGTTGGGTTAAGGGTTGGGGTAGTTTGAGACATTAATAACTATGATGGTTGGGTTTAGGTTTGGGGAAGGTGCAGACATTATTAAATGTGATGGTTGGGTTTAGGTTTGAGGAAGGTGTAGACGTTATTAACTCTGATGGCAGGGTTTAGGGTTGTGGTAGGTGTAGACATTAATAACTATGATATTGGGTTTAGGGTTGTGGTAGGTGCAGACGTTAATAACAATGATTGTAGGGTTTAGGGTTGTGGTAGGTGTAGACGTTAATAACTATGATATTGGGTTTAGGTTTGGGGAGGGTGGAGACGTTAATAATGATGGTTGGGTTTAGGGTTGGGAAGGTGTAGATGTTAATAACAATGATGGTTGAGTTTAGGGTTGTGGTAGGTGTAGACATTAATAACTGTGATGGTAGGGTTTAGGGTTGGGTAAGATGTGGACGTTAATAACTATGATGGTAGGGTTTAGGGTTGTGGTAGGTGTAGACATTAATAACTATGATGGTAGGGTTTAGGGTTGTGGTAGGTGTAGACATTAATAACTATGATGGTAGGGTTTAGGGTTGTGGTAGGTGTAGACATTAATAACTATGATGGAAGGGTTTAGGGTTGTGGTAGGTGTAGACATTAATAACTGTGATGGTAGGGTTTAGGGTTCGGTAAGATGTGGACGTTAATAACTATGATGGTAGGGTTTAGGGTTGTGGTAGGTGTAGACATTAATAACTATGATGGTAGGGTTTAGGGTTGTGGTAGGTGTAGACGTTAATAACTGTGATGTTGGGTTTAGGGTTGGGTAAGATGTGGACGTTAATAATTATGATGGTTGAGTTTAGGTTTGGGGAAGGTGTAGACATTAATAACAATGATTGTAGGGTTTAGGGTTGTGGTAGGTTTAGACATTAATAACTATGATATTGGGTTTAGGTTTGGGGAAGGTGTAGACGTTAATAACAATGATTGTAGGGTTTAGAGTTGTGGTAGGTGTAGACGTTAATAACTATGATATTGGGTTTAGGTTTGGGGAAGGTGTAGACGTTAATAACAATGATTGTAGGGTTTAGAGTTGTGGTAGGTGTAGACGTTAATAACTATGATATTGGGTTTAGGTTTGGGGAAGGTGTAGACGTTAATAACAATGATTGTAGGGTTTAGAGTTGTGGTAGGTGTAGATGTAATAAATATGATATTGGGTTTAGGTTTGGGGAACGTGTAGACGTTAATAACAATGATGATTGGATTTAGGGTTGGAGAAGGTGTAGATGTTAATAACAATGATGGTAGGGTTTAGGGTTGGGTAAGGTGTAGACATTAATAACGATGATGGTTGGGTTTAGGGTTGGGGAAGGTGTCCAATAATAACGGTGATGGTTGCGTTTAAGGTTGGGGTAGGTGGAGACAGTAATAACTGTGATGTTAAAGTACTGTACACTAAAATAGGCTGAAGAATGTGTTTCCAATGAGCCTGCGTAGCAAAAATAAACACATTTCACTAAAACAGAAGCCACTATAACTGAGGGTGTCCTAATCAGAAAAGCAGAAAAGAGCTAAACATCAGCCAATGAACAACTACTCGTACACCAGACGTTGAGGCTGCCATTGAGCCTAGCCTGCGGCAATATTGCATACACACAACGTTTTCGAACGTTAGCAAGAGTCTTAAATGTCACTCCCACTGCTGATAAACTCTCAAGTTATGTCACTTAAAAACAGGTTGCACACACAAACTATATTTTAACCACTGTCAGCTCATTAACCAGACTTCCTGGTGCAATAATGCTTTGGATTTGCCATATACCCAATCAATCTTTTTTTTCACCTCCCAACAACCTTATTCACCTTCGTGCAGCTAGCAAGTGACCACAGAGAGCAGTGAAGGGATGATCAGCTGAGGTTTAAACGCCTTGGGCAAACCTGCGACCTGGAAGTGCTTCTGAATGAGAGGAAGAGGTGCCTTAAGGGCAGACGATAACGAGGAACTAAGACACATATAGAGGGAAAGGTTGCCTACAGGAGGAACTTGCAGGACAGGCAGTGCGAAGAGCGTGAAATGTGTAAACCACTACATCTTGAGTTTCTGCATCACATCTGACCCTGTTCTCCATCATGCCTCAGACCCTCTATAGGGTTCTGCTATGAGTCACATATCATCTACTACACTTGGAGAAGAGGTACAAGCCCTTTAATACCAGCACAGGTGGACACTTCTGACAGGCGGACACCTTCTAACCTGAAGGCCACAGTTTGTACAGCTGCAGAACTGTCTCTGAGCTGCTTGTAAGTAGTGCTGTTGCTACTGTGTACAATCTCTATACCTGATACCAAGTACAGGTTTGAGGAATACTGCAGTCACTCTGTTAATTTGTGTTGAGTGGGGTTGAGTTTCTGTGTGGCATGATGACAAACTACATCTGAGGCTGTATCTCTGCGATAGTTAAAGATAATGACATCAGGGGCCTCATGTACAAAGGCTTGCATTGAATTCATACAAAAACATTACATACAGACAAAGTTGTAAATGTGCTTACGCAGTAAAAAATTCAGATGTACGAAACACTGCGCACGCAGAATCCCACGCATATTCTCCTTGTACATCCGAATTAATGTGAAACTGAGCGCACGTGCACAATTGCAAAACCCCTCCCTGCCTCCTCCCCCTAATAAATATGGTAATGACTCCACTTTGGCAGAACCAAACGAAAAAGCAACGGCAAAACCAAGCAAGAAGAGAAACTTCACAGAATGTGAATTGGAGGTGCTCCTATCGGAGGTAGACCGGAGAAAAACTGTGTTATTTGCAAGTTTGTCCTCCGGAATTAATAACAAAAGAAAAAAAAAATAGAGTAGGAGAGTTTAGCTGACACTGTTAACGCAGTGGGGTCTGAACATCGCACTGTGAGTGAATTAAAAAAGAAATGGTCCGATGTAAAGGTGCAGGTTAAGAGGAGAACAGTGGCGCACTGTCAAAGTGTGGACCAAACAGGCGGGGGAACAGGGGATGGACTAACACCCTTTGAGGAGAGAGTTGCCTCAATTGTGGGCGACACTTTACTGTCTGGAGTAGTATCCGTGCCTGTGGGAGACACAGATGTATTAGAGGAACACTTTGTTAGGGCGGTATAGCAGCATCCCTCCGCTCTTATCAAGGCAGCGCCACGGGCATTTCAGCCGTCCGATCGCCCGCTCTACAACTGACTGAGTGCCTGCCACCTTGGAGCCTCATCCCAACCATGCTGTTTGTGAGGATGAATCAATCATGCGTTGACCAAGGCCACCTTGCTACAATATTTGTTAAGCGCATTTGAGCATCACATATTATTTGTACATTTATTGAATGGAAATGTTTCCCATTCACGTCTGAAAATTAGTCTTCAGATGGTGTCTTTATAGCAATGTGCGTGCAGTCGATCGCTCTGATTACATTGGGAAAACCGGCGATCGCTGCAAATTGCGCTTTAATGTTTGGCTGGTCAACTGCATGGTATAGAAACCTTATATACCTGCTAGACATGCGGATGATCCCGTCCCATACAGCTGCCATTGCACGGCTCAAAGATACTTTGTAGTGTGCAATTCAACATAATTGCCTCTAGGAGTAGCCAATGGAAATAAAACAAACACACACAAGAAATGTAGTACGCCAGACATGAAGTTGGCGTGGACCAACGCACATTCTCACATTAATTTCATCGTTAGTAAATCCAAACGGGAGCGTGAAATCTGGTGTACGCAACGTTTTTGTGCATTCGCAACTTTGACACATGAGGCCCCAGGTCTTTTAGGTCTGTCGTTGTCGCCTCACACTGACCACACCATAAAGATTTGGTGACAGCGCCACCTATGGGTCAAGAATTATAAGACGTTCATTAGCCATTACTAATGAAACTTACAAATTGGGTATTAAGTTTTGACAACATATGCTTATTTTGATGAAATTGGGTCTCAAATTATTCATCGGGTCATGCCGACAATACCAGTTATGCCATAATCTGCCAAACCTCCTGTCCACCAACAATAGAAATCATACAAATTTTATCAAATGACTTTTGAATGGTTTTGTCTAGTCATGAGACTGGTCTTGCAGATTCCTTGGATCATACAGAGAACATTGATATATTTATTCCCTAATTGACATGACTTCCTGTCCACCATCTTGAATTTAAATATCTGTTGTTTTGAACTCTCCATAGATCGTTAGCCCAATTCCACCAAATCTGGCTCAGACCATGCTGCCAAAAAGTTATAGAATTTTCCAGTTCTGTAACTTCTTGCTGTGCTTATGATGTGGCCGCTGGCCTGCTTGGCCCCGATAATTGCTGCTTGCAGCTATATTTTAAATTTGTATTTATATATTTTTTCCAGATGCAAATCTTAATATTGCAATTAGGTTTTTTTCTCTGTGATTTTTTATTTTTTTTTACAATCAAATCAATTAATCAATTGATTGATCAATCAATACATTGATTAATAAATTAAATGCAAATTTATCCAATCATGCAAGCTCATTTTTTGGAATCAAGCCCAACAGATTCGAGTCGAGTCCCACTTATAGTGGTAACTGAAACAAGACCTTTGGCCATATGAGGTCTGAAATAAAATCTTTAAATCTTCTCAAATGACCACTTATGCACAGTAAATTATTAAATCACAAGCTGCACATGAACTGCTCTCATTAGCTTAAGACTTTTATTATTTTACCTATGCCATGGCATGGATATTTAAAATGAGCTGCACGTGGGGGTGCTAAGAGGTTAGCAAAATACAATAAAAATGCATTTATGCATACATTCATACATAAACAACTTTTAATTAAATTATAATGTGGAATAGGGCTGGACGATATTGGAAAAATCTGATATTTGTTTTGTTTTTCTTCTATATATTGCGATATAAATACAATTTCATTCACCAGATGGCTTAAGATTTAGGATTGGTAAGATTTCAGGTACACTGTAAAAAAAAAATAGTTTAATTACAGACATTTGCCATAAAATAACAGAAGGTAAATTACAAAAATTTACCGAAAATTTTAATTTAATGAAATTTCTGTAATTTAGTGTCCATTATTTTATGGTAAATGTCTGTAATTTTACAGTTTATTTATACCCAGCTGCCTGGAAAAAAAAGTTAAATAACATTATATCCCAGTTATTTTTATTTAATTTAATTTATGGAAAACCCAACGTCTGAAATGTTGTTTTGGTCATTCTTAAATCCCTTAGCCAAAGTCTGTCATTATATTGGTTCAGTATTATAGCCTCCCAGAATTGTATTGAGCGGCTGAGAGTTTTAAAATGTTTTGAACCCCTTAACCACCTAGGGCTTGGCATGTTTAGCTATCTGCATTTAGATTGTATGCTCGAATTAAAGTGTAATAGAAACAGTTTGTGTTTCTTAAAGAGTCACTTACATTGCTTGTTGTGACTAAACCTTGTTAGTGTTACTACAACTATAATGAATCCAAACACAAAGCATATTACATGCAATTATACAAGCACTGCGTCACAATACGATGATTAATTCTGCTGTAGTTTTAACAGGATTTTGTATTTCATTTATACCTCAGCTGCTGGAAGAAAAAAAAAACATTTTTACAGTGTACAAATTTTTAATAATCAAATTTAAAATAGCACTGCATAGTCTTCACTAAATATTTCAATAAAATATTTTCTATTAAACTTACAAATGGTACATTTCATTGCAGAATAATGAGAGAGATATATTTTTGAGAAATTGTTATAACTTTTCTTGAAAGTCAAGTTTACATACAATAAGATTATTATGCCTCTCAGATGATGGTGTCAAGGTTTTGGAAGTTTCTGATTGGCTAATAGACAACATTTGAGTTAATTGGAGGCACCACTGTAGAACAGTATTTAAGAACAACCTCAAACACACTGCTTCTTTGTGTGACAACATGGGAAAATCAACACGCCAGAATCAACAAAAAAGCCAGATTACAATTTGCTAAATTACACTGGGAAAAATAATTTTTGGAGTCATGTCCTGTGGTCTGATGGAACTAAGATTGAACTGTTTGGCCATAATGAAACGTGTTACATTTGGAGAACAAAGGGGAAAGCTTACAAGCCTAGGAACACCATCCCAACTGTGAAGTATGGGGGCGGCAGCATCATGTTGTGTTGTTTTGCTGCAGGAGGGACTGGTCCACTTCACAGCATAGATGGCATCATGAAGAAAGAACATTATGTAGAAATACTGAAGCAACATCTCAAGACATCAGCCAGGAAATTAAAACTTGGCCACAAATGGGTCTTCCAAATAGATCATGACCCTAAGCATACTGCCAAATTAGTTAAAATGTGCTTTAAGAACAACAGAGTGAATGTTTTGGAGTGGCCATCACAAAGCCCTGATCTTAGCCCTGATCAAAGCCCTATAGAAACTTTGTGGGCAGAGTTGAAAAAGCTTGTGCGAGCAAGACAGCCAACAAATCTGACTCAGTTACACCAATTTTGTCAGGAGGAATGGGCCAAAATTCCTTCAAACTATTGTGAGAAGCTTGTGGAAGGATACTCAAAACATTTGACCAAAGTTAAAAAGCAAAGCTAAATAAATACCAAGGAAATGTATGTGAACTTTTGACTGTAGTAAACTTAAATTTACCATCAGACATTTTTAAAAAATGTTCCTTTTTTTAGAGTCTACAGTATGTAAGCATCTGGTTTCAACTGTATGCCTATTACATATCCATAATACACTGTGATATAGCCTGGTTCAGATAGTATTGCTTTCTCACTACAATCGATTTGCTCCAGAGTTAGTTTCAATCGAGCCAAGACCACCTCATTCAGGCGATCTCGGACTGATTGTTTTGCCGTGGATCAGAACGTGATTGCTGCATTCACATATGCCAAACGAACCGCGCTAACTGGGGAAAAGTGCCAGGTTCTGAAACAAACATCTAGGTGTGAAACCACCCTAACACTAAATCTATCCCTAACCCCAACCTAACAGTCTATTTATAATCTAATGAGAATTAGCTGGCATGTAGATGCAATGTAACTTAAATTCAACAAACGGACCATCAAAATAAAGTGTGACCAAAAATAGTAAGCACTGCAGAATTACAGGACACTAAAAACTACGGTAATGATGATTTTTACTAAAAACATTTTTTTTTTTCAAATATATTAAAATATAAAACAGTTATTTACACAATTATTTTTCTTAATTTTACAGAGTTTAGCATACTGTATATTTAATCAAATAAACACAGCCATGCTGAGATCCTCAATGCATACATTTATTCAATTTCAATCCATTTTTATTTAAAATCTGCATCTCTTTTTTCCCCTAGCCCATGTGTCTTTGTTTTCTCACCATTTGGCTTCTAATGCATCAGCATGGCCACATAAACATCTTTGTTACCATGTGTGGTGTAAATTATAAAGCAGGACGTCAGATGTCTGTCTGTCTGCCAGCTCCGCTTTCAGCTGCATCAGTCAGAACTTTGGCAGAGCCTACGATCAGCTGAGTCCCTGCACAAATCTGTCCATAAACCACAGAGAAATGGGGATATTTTCAGCAAAATCACTGCTTGTGTACTTACCGTTTGCTATTTATATAATAAAATGATAATGGAGTGATAGAATGCTAAAACATATGTGCTGTATTATTGTTTGAATACCAAAGAGACTTTCATATCTCATGCACGTCGAAGAATATTGCCTATGGTGGTTGGTTGGTAACAAATAAAGGAAATATGAGGAAAAAAAATATGCTAGGTGCAAATCATGCTGTCTGAAATGATGGAGAGCTGCCGGGCATTAGAGATGCCTTTGGCGACATATTACTCTTCCTGCATGCCTTAGTAGTTAAAGCAAGTTCATTTCTGCACTAAATAAGGAAAGCGATATTTCGACTGCTGGCTTGTCTATGCTCGTGTAATTTCAATACCAAAACCACGTATGCGTCCAGTCGTAAATGAATATATCTGACAGTGATTAGTACTGACAGATTAAACGGCATACGATCACAGCCTGTCTAATCACTGTCTGTTTACAGAGCTGTGTGTGTCAACTAGCAGCCGCAGGCTAGTGATTAGTATAGGATGTTTTGCCTAGAATAGCTGACTGAAATCAGTAAATCAAATATGATTTATGATAATATAAATGCGTTTTGAATATGATTTTGAAATATTCATTCATTCATTCATTTTCTTGTCGGCTTTGTCCCTTGCGGGGTCGCCACAGCGGAATGAACCGCCAACTTATCCAGCACGATTTTACGCAGCGGATGCCCTTCCCTTCCAGCCGCAACCCATCTCTGGGAACTTCCACACACACATTCACACTCATACACTATGGACAATTTAGCCTACCCAATTCACCTGTACTGCATGTCTTTGGACTGTGGGGGAAACCGGAGCACCCGGAGGAAACCCACGCGAACCCAGGGAGAACATGCAAACTCCACACAGAAACGCCAACTGACCCAGCCCAGCCGAGGTTCGAACCTGCGACCCAGCGACGTTCTTGCTGTGAGGCAACAGCACTACCTACTGCGCCACTGGGTTGCCGATTTTGAAATATGTTAGGTGTTAAAAAAAAGGTTAAATTGCATTTACAATATAAAAATCATCTATGATGCAAAGAGTGTGGGAATAAAACAGTTGCAACTGACTTTACTACTGATATAAAGTAGGGTGGTCCTTAGGGCTGGGTCGAGAGATGATGCCATCGTCCATTGCCGATGGCCAATAGACATCACAATGCTGAGCCAGCATCGCGATCCTCCACCCCGCCCTCGTCGCAGCAGCAACCCGCTTGCTAAAAACACACACACAGGTCCCGTTTACACAAATACGTCTTTTAGGCGGCATTTTAGAACGAAAACAATTCACGTACACACTGGTGTTTCACTTAGCATTTCTGAAAAAAGTATTCTCCTTCCACACTATAGCTAAAAACGCACATCACGTAACCCCACACACACACACACACACACGCTGCAGCATACGCGCACATCTGAGCACCAGGCAGTCAGCGGGTGCTTTGAGCACAAAACCCGGAGAGCAGTGCACGTCGGACAGTTTATTAAGGATGTACCGCTGAATCGCGTCTCACTATAGTTGTTAAACGTGATATTTAATTAATCTTGTCTCTATCTAACGACTCTTCAGTCTTTAGAATGTATCAGGTAACGTGTCACAGCGTCAGTACACTGCTTCGATCTTTCGCTTTTACTCTTGTACTTAGTAATTTTAGCGAAATCCTCAGATACTGTTGGTTGGTTGCTGTTGGTTGTGCACCTTTTTTACCAACCAAGTTTGTCGACGACATTATAACAACACAGATCCCTCTGCCTATTCATGCCAGAGTCCCGCGAGAAAAAGTAATTGACAGGTGGTAATTTGTGTGTAATTTATCTTTATTTATTTATGATTTGGTTATGGGTAAAACAAAGACCATGCGGGTCAGGTAGTTAAAACGGTAGGCTACAAATAATTAATTCGTTATGAATTAATTAATTATTCATAAATAATTAGTTCACCTCCGCCTACGATGACGATACCACCGTCCATCGCAATGTTTCACATTAGACATCGTACGATGTCAAATTGGTCGACATCGCCCAACCCTAATGGTCCTACTCTTAAACTGTGTTATATCTGTCATCTGCTGTAATATAGTCATTGATTTAATAAAGTGTGAGTTGATATGTTTGAGTATCCAACACTCATTTAGCAAAATACCTAAATCATTCACTTTGTCATGATGCCTATAGAAAGCATTTTTATTCTGATACTGAAATTATTTTTTTATTAAGCTAAAAACAAAAAACAAAAATATGATAACATTAACCAGGAGTCCATTAGCTTTATCACAGGCTGTAGTAAATTTATTGGTAATACATTTAGAGACAACAGAGGCAACATGTACTGTATTAGCTAGCTTGAACTATTAAATTATATATTACATTATATTGTATTAGGGCTGCACGATATTGGAAAACGCTTACATTGCATTTTTTTTTTTTATTCTATGATTATATATTGCGATAATAAATACAATTTCACCAGATGAGTTGAATAACTGTTTGAAAAGAGTTTATAATTTTAGATTGATTGGGAGGATTGTGTAGGGGAGTGAATAAAATATAATAAACAATCTACAAGCACAGAAAATATACAAGAAAGAAAAATAAACAGCGTCTTATTGTTTTCAGAGGTGTCGAAATGTATTCAGGTATACAGTGATTGAATAATTAAATGTAGAATAATACAGTTTTATAAACAATTCAATAAAATTAAAAGTTACAAAGAGTCCAATTTCCTATGCCTGAATGCTTTTAAAGTCACAGAGTCACAGGCCTCAAAAAACAAAAGGATAAATTATGTTAAATGTTAAATATAATCCAGACTCAACATTGCATATACTCACGATATGACTATCGCAAATGATCACATAGTAATATTCATGTTGAAATGATATATTGTGCAGCCCTATAATGTATAAAAATAAAAAATGGCTTGACTTTGGGGAAAACACACTTGCAGAAAACAGTTGATAGACTAAGGCCCAATCCCAATTCTATTTTTGTACCCCTATCCCTTCCCCTTGGCTGTTACAACCGAGGGTTAAGGGGAAGGGGAAGGGCTTCAAAATAAACTGTCCGACGTGCACTGCTCTCTGGGTTTTGTGCTCAAAGCACCCGCTGACTGCCTGGTGCTCAGACGATCTCATATGAAGTGATTCCAGTTGTGCTATTTTTTGGTATTTATCTTCAGGAAATCACTGAAGGCATAGATCATGTTATCATAACGATTTAATGTGGCAATAAGATCATAACTGTACTTTGTATTTACACTGTGGCCATATTCATCTATGTAAACACACGAAAAAAACATTAACATTATAGCAGACACTGTAAAAAGCTCATTCCCAGCCACTAGACTTTTCTGACAGGGTATTCAAGTGTCATCGAGTGTCAGAATGTTGTGGGACTGCTATACAGGAGTTATGATTATGGATTATAGATCGTGAAATTTAGCATTTTTTTAGCGTTTTTTTTTTTTTTTTTAACATGTGCTTGTTTGTCATAAAAATTCGTAATAATGACAAAAAATACTAATTTGTTGATCTCTTTACTTTCCCGGTTCAGCAATACTGCCGTTGTGGCTGGTGTATGCTGGGAAATTTTCATACCCCTTGGTTTCGAGTGTGGTCCTGAAAAATCTTCGTTCGAAGGGCTATTCACCCTTTCCCCTTCAAGCTAAAGAGAATTGGGACACCCCTACCTCTTGACGTGAACGCACAAAACGAGGGGTAGGGGTAAGGGAAAGGGCTAAGGGGTAGAATTGGGATTGGGCCTAAATACTGTAGCTAATTTATTCTCTGCTAGGCATAGGACCATAACCGTTTTCAAGGTATACTGCGGTTTGGAAAAGTCAAGGTTTTAAAACTGCCAAAATTTTCTGTAATACCATTCCTAAGGTATGTGTAAGATTTTTTATTTAAATTTTTTGTTTTGTTTTTTAGGACAACAGTATCTCCAGCAGAAAAGATATCCAAAGATGCCATTTTAAATTGTAAAGAAATCTGCGTTTTTGAAACTAATGAAGACAGCAGAAGTCAGTGATTCATTTGAATTAATTAGCCTGACATGTTTACTGCTCCAAAATATTATAAATCTTTCAAAAAATAAAATATATTGTTTTCAAAGGGGAAAAAAGTTGTCATTTTTTACCCAGACATTTAAAATAATATAGTTTAGAGCAGTGAGCACAATACCGTGATACCGTGATATTTTTATCCAAGGTTATCTTACCATCAGAATCTTATACCGGCCCATGCCTATTCTCTGCCAGTAGATGGCACTTATAGATCAGTAATATACCAACACAATCTCACGGCAATTTGTAGCTTTTTTTATTTAGTGGCTAATTTGTTGAATTTGTACGATCTCATTTGTACAATTTAATACGATTTACTTTTCCACCAATGACGGTTGGGTGCCACATCTCCTTTTTTAAATTGTACAACTGAACTCTAACGAATTTTTCACTAAACTAACAAAACGTAAAATACCCATAATAAACACTGGGAGCTGATTTACATTTCAAATGCAACCACATAATCTACAAATTACCATTATGAAATCAGCTAAAACACAAGTACAGTATAATGAATTAAGCGTATAAAAATAATGCTTATATGTTCAATAACTGCAATTAAGATCAACCTATATCTTGCTAATATCTTCAAATTTTCAGAAACACACAACTACAATTAATCGCCGAAACATTATTAGGCTACAATGAAAACAGGCCAAATTAAGGTTATGTAATGTGAATACAACTTAAATGCGATTATAAAATTGTCATACCTCTCATAATTTTTTTTTTTATGAGCAGCAAATCAGAACAGTCAGCTTCATTGTCAAAGTGGTTGTTTTGGTCAAATGGAGCCCAAAAATAACACTTTGTGCTCATCAGTGCAAAGTGTGGAGCAGGGCTGGGCAATATGGCAAAAATGCAATCTCAATAATTATTTTCCATATTGAAAGATAACGATATATATTTAAATATAAGATGCTTCCAGATTTAAGAGTGCCCCAACAATGACTGAAGTCTCAAAAATTAGAGGGTCCATTACAGGGCATAACATATTCGGCTGATAAATTTTCGGTGGCCCAAAATTCAGGACGTCTCTTATATTTAGCTTCCTATTGTTGCACATTTCTGCTGTGTGATTGGCTCTTAAAACAATACAGAGTAAAAAAAAGTCCAGAGCTTATCATTGTTATTGACATAAATGTTATCACAATTCGATATAATATCGTTTATCAGCCCAGCCATAGTAAGGAGCAATAGTTGGACATTTCCATTTTTGTGCAGTGGAGGGAGACTTTAAATTATATCGACAAATTCACAATGACTACAGTACGCCGTTTATCGTCAACATTAAATTACATTCCTAATTTGCCCTACATTAATTACATATTTTCTTTTCAGGATTTTCCATAATAAAAAGATTTTTTGATTTTGGGTGGACCAGCCTTTAGTTTGAGTGGGCCAGTACCACTCTGGCCGTTATATAACCTCACCACTGGAGTAGAGCTCTGGGAAGAAATAAAAAGGCTGTATGACTTCCATACAAACTTCTGTGATCAATTATAGAGCCCAAAATATGCGCCCAAAAGCCTATTTTGTTTACATTTGCAGTCGTTTGTACATCAGACATTTCTCATCCTCCAATTTGATCTCCCAAACTGGCGATGTGTATTACACCTTGCGTGTGCACCATTAACAACTTGCTTCAAAGCAACATTTCGAAATGGCATGTCTGAGGCCAAGCGCATCACAGAGGTTTTGTTGTCTTTGTCATAGACGGTCACTGCCAACCAGTGTGGCTGACCAAGACTGGCAACACATAGCACGATCGCAACCAATCAGCGCCAGAAGTCTGAAGCTACTAGACAGGCAACATTTCAAAAGCCAGAAAAAAAAAAAAGTCTCATTATCTGATTTTTCATCTGTAGCTAATTTAATAACTAAATCTGAAGCAGACTGGCTCAAAGCAGGGTGCATCAAAAGCATCATTGTCCTTATACGAGAGCCAAAAATCAAATACATAATGCGCTTAAAAGTTGGAAAAGCTCTGCCAAAACCAACACAGTAACAAACCCGTCCTACTTTATTAAGTATTAAACTAGTGGCAGCCACTGTGAATAGCTCGATGCAATGTTCAATACAACTTTCAATGCTATCCCTCGGATTCTTAAAGCCTCTCTTAATTATGATGAATTAGACTATTTCGAGTAACAGCTTGCCCAGACTCACTGTTCCTTGATGTGAATAGGCTATTGACCTATAGGTAAAACAATAAATCTTGCCTTTCATAGCGCGAGGCCGCTCTCTGCACCGCATCAAATATAATTAATACACCTCTTTCTGCTATATCATTGCAATCGTTTTATTGTTATGGACCAAGGGTCTCACAAACAATCCGTCAATATAGGAGCCGGTCTGAAAAATATCCATCTTCACAACATCTGTCAGATGGCAGCAGCTCTACAGCTAGTTTCAGTTGTCATACAAAACATTACATATCAGGAAAACAGTAGCCGAGCTTGCTTTGGATATAAAGTGACGCTTGATGGCTTGTTGAAGCTCAGACAAATATTAGTGGTGAAAAATGAGTTTCTGTGGTAACAAAAAGAAGGATGTAAACATATTCATTATCCACCTGCTGAGGCAATCACAAGAATACAATACGTGTGCTTTCTCATAAAGTCGCTTTGCTGTGACAGAAATTAAATGAAATAAATGTTTCTCGGCCAGTCACTCAATCAGTAAAGTTTCTACAATGCCTTCAGAAAGAATAGTACTGTCAGTGTAGTGGTTTGATTGAGTTATTGAATCGGGGTACAGTTGGATTTATATTCACAATCACACATTCAGACTTTCTCCTTAATAATATAATATCAAAAATGTATTCTTTGCGAAACCTAAATAGTTAAATCATATTAGCAGCCAGTGACTACATTTACATGGACTTCAGTAATCGAATTATTTGCTTTGCTCTGTAGACTATCGAAAAAATATATAGCTTAAAGGGGCTGATAATTTTGACCTTAACATGGTTTATAAAAAATTAAAAACTGCTTTTATTCTAGCCGAAATAAAACAAATAAGACTTTTTCCAGAAGAAAAAATATTATAGGAGATACTTTGAAAATTTCCTTGCTCTGTTAAACATCATTTGGGAAATATTTTAAAAGAAAAAAAAAATTCAAAGGGGGGCTAATAATTCTGACTTCAACTGTGTGTATATATATATATATATATATATATATATATATATATATATATATATATATATATATATATGTGTGTGTGTGTGTGTGTGTGTGTGTGTGTGTGTGTGTGTCTGTGTATCGAGTCCAGTATGGACAACTATTAGAATTATTAAACTTACGATTTTAATGAACTTCTTTACATACTGGATTATCTCAAAGTTATAGCCTAATATTAAAAACTGATGACTCGAATAGTTTGTTGAATATAAACAATCACTTTAGGAATAATCAGAAAGCGTTCCAATAAACGTGTGTGTTGAACTGCAGTCTTTCACGGGGCGTTCGGGAAGTTCTAATCAGAACGGGTGACACGTGTCTTTCACAAGTGTCATGTTGATATTAAATAGACCGTTTCTGAGAAAGAGTAAAACAAACGCAGTACTTGTGTATTTGCTTCTGATAGTTCAATAAACAAAGAAGTAATGAATGACTTACCTTTAAGTCACACGCAGACCGTTCAGAAGTAGCTAAAGGGTGAATAATCCTCACTCAGCATAAGCATTGCGCCAGCTGTTTAGTTTCAAAATGACTCCGGTTCTGAATGAATCGGTTCGCGATTCAATGATTCGGTGAATCAATAGGTGCGTTCGACATGAAGCACAGCTGCAGCTGGTGATCAACGAGATTAGCCGAGCGCAGGCAAGGGCGGAGTTGAAAACGGAGCCGTCAAGCCGGACACTTCGGGGTTCAAAGTTGCGGCAGTCATGAAGACCGATCACATGGCGTCATCATCATTTTTTATTTTTTATTTATAACAACAAAATATTTACAAATAAAACACAATACAGTCTCTATAGTTCATTTTTAAACAATAAGTGATTTATGAATTAAATATATTACAAACGCATGAGAGAAATAAGGGAAAACGAGAGGGTAATATAAACACAAAAACCAACAGGCCTATTAAATACAAAGCAATAAACACAAATTCTAGGAGTTTAAACATCACTCTAGGCTAATAGTTCTTGTTTAATATGCTAAAAAGGGGTTTACATTTATTTACATTTATAGATATAAAACTTTCCAATAGACATTAGTGTAAAACCCAAAACAAGGTGTTTTGATTAATTTATACAATGATTAAGATTATTTTGGATAATAAAAGCATTTTCAAAGAAGCATTTTAATCCAAAAAGATTGAACAAAAGGACATTCCTAAAATAAGTGAGCTACACTTTAAGTAGAAGTAAGAAAGAGCAGGTACATCAGTGTCACTTTTAAAACTGAATAAACAGCTAGACAGGAAATTAAATATATAAATTTTATAATCCTAAAAATTATTTTATAATTATTTACTAAAATAGTTCTTTATTTGTTAAGAAACCTTTGGGGTGTCAGGATCAATGATGATAATTATTTTATTACTGTAAGACTCTTTTGAGTTAATATTTAGGTTATTTACTAAAATATATCATTTAAATCGTTTATGGAGCTGAATACAGTAAACAGTCTGTACTGTATAAAAAAAGGTCGAAAATAAACCTGTGCAAACAATCTAGCCTTTATAACCAGATTATTTAACTAAAGATGATACTGCAGTAAAATAGTTGTAGTCTTTTAATAAGCATGATGTGTACAAGATAGAGATGGTATGAAAAGTTAATTGTTTGTTTTGAAATTTTTGAGACGGAATTTGTCCAATAACAAACCCGAAACACCTGTGGTTGTTGTCATGCGGTGAACTCGGCCAATCGTGTAATATCGGTGTCGTCATCAGAGCTCGTGCAGACGCTGCGCGGGCTGAGTCAGTCGTCTGATCTCGGAGCGCTGTCGCTGTACTTTAATGCCACATGTGACATTCACATGGCGTTGGCGCAGCATCAATCCGGACAAAATTTCTAACCAGCATGCACCACTTTAAGACAGATTTCGATCGATCTGCGCAGCGCTGCATGAAGTGGAACGCACCTAATAATAGATATCGCCACTTGGTTAATTAGTTCACAATTTTTAGTAATGCTATTTAGCATTCGGTAGTTATTTGTTTTGTACCTATATCAATAAGCGGTTTTACTGATTAAGGAGCATTCTACCAGAAACATATTTGTCCCTGAAATAAAAACATAAATACAGTGAATATTATAAAAAGTATTTCATCCCAAAAATTTCTAAAATGGACCGATGTTTGATTTCTTTGAGTTCTGTAAAGGGATATGACATTCATTTGGTTCTCAGATTTTTTTGTTTATTAAAAACACTTTAACTTTTTGTTATGCTAAAAACTGTTATTTAAAAACAAAAATACTTCAGAAATAGCAAAGTTTAAGTTGTTTTCATTCACATCAATTGATTAAAAACAAATAAAATAGGCTACTACAAATAAATACTACAAATATAATACAAATAAATGTACAATTGTCCCCATGTTTCGGTCAGCCCTGTCGCATTTGCAACAAATTTAACATAAAATGTGTGCAATCAAGTGACATCATTTGATGGAGAAGCTGACAGTGACTGAGGATGCGTTCTATCATTGAATTGTATGATTTTAGTCTTGTTTTTGTATGATTTTTTGAGGACGACAAGCTTAAAGGTCAGGCCCTGTCACATTTTTTATAAGTGAAAATGTAAGTTTCTGGTAGAATGTCCCTTAAATTAATTCAGTCAATCACATAAATACATGTCCCTTAGTTAATATGTGATTTTAAACAAATCGTTTAGGAATTAATAATTCAATAACTAGACTTTAAAGCAGCTTTTTTAAGAATTGATAGACTATTGCATGATTCAGTCCTTTAGGACACAATTGGGTGAATCAACGAATCACTCATGAATGCTGCCAATGGGGTATAAACACTACACACAGACTTTTATTTTAATCAGCCAGCCCCAGAGCTTCCAGTTAATTGTCATCCCATACAAAATCCCCATGTTTAAGATCTGATTTCTTTAAAAAAAAAAAAAAAACAGCGATCTTCACTTCCTGGCTGATATACAATCATATAAAGTGGTTATCAGACTAAACAAGAAGCACTGCATTAAATTACATTTTTCCATGTCATGTCTTTAATATATGAAAACTAATTCTACCCCAGTATTTTCAATAGAATTTCTGCGTATGATGCTATTGACAGAGCCTGCGTTTAAATGGTTTTTCGTCTCTTTTTACGATTTAACATCCAATGCTTAAGTCTAATGCTCTAAAAGGAACCTTATGAAATTAAAAGTAGTCAAATAAAGCTCTGACCGGAAGTTCATCATTGGCTGAAAAACACTATGTATATATCCCATTGTTCATACTTATCAACATTTTAAATAATTCAATGATGCCCGTAAAACCAACAGTCAACTTTATCAAATGAAATGAGTGTAGTTAATTCAAAATTGACTAAAAGTTAATTCTACTCATTTGAAAAGAGTTTTGAACTCTGTGTTGAAGGTAATGACTTAATTAAATACCTCATTACTAGGCCCACACGGAATCTGCGCGCACAGAATTTCGCAGATTTTCCGCAGATTTCCGCAGATGTTTAGCCGATCATTAATTCTGTTTGTTTACTTACAGTTAACTATTTACAGTTAATCTAATTGGATTTGCATTTTTAAATTTAAATAAAAGTTAAAAAGATATTATTTTTTATTTCACATTTTAAGGTTTAAGTTATGATACTCCTAAAATAATTCCGCAGAAATCCGCAGATTTTTACCAAAATTCTCCGCAGAAATAGCAAAAAACGTCAGCAGATTCTGTCTGGCCCTACTCATTATTTAAATACCAAATACTGAAATGGTTTGTAGCAATCGGTTTCCTCAAACGGTTTGAGTTCTCTTCATTTATTGAGTTTTACTGTGCTCGAATTGCTTCGTTTACTCAAATGGATTAAGTTCACAGTATTCATAAGCATTAGTTTTTGAGCTTAAGTGGTTTGTTGCAATTGTTTTCCTCAAATGGTTTGAGTTACCTTAACTTATTGGGTTTTACAGTGTAAGAAACACCATGCTGTAAAACACATTACTTTTTATACTGCATTAAAGTGAATCAGTAAATGTGTTGACATACGAACTTAAAAAAGTATAATCTTATATTTTATAAGATACCCTCCTTTTCAAGCAAACCCTCCTTCTTAAACACTGCCCCACTTCTTTAAAAGAAAACAAGGCTTGCTGCTACCTATTGATGTAAGGATTTGACATGCAGAAAGAGTCTATATTTCGAATCTAAATGTCTTTTACTATCGATTTACAAGGTCCTTTAAGTAAATGTTAAAATGTTTGCGCTCCCCTCTGCTATGTCAGGAGATTTTGATCTCAGCTTTACACACATTAGCATGCCCATGCATAAGCAAATACCTTTCTGTTTACTTTGAAAGCTTTGAAAAATGCCATCCAAGCAAAATCATTAGCAACCAACGTGCGTGAGCGTGAGAGTGCATTTATGTGTGTTTGCTTAATTAATACTACAGAGATCCCAGCGCTGGTCAGAGATGCCCCAGCCTTTTTAGCATTTTTTGTAAAGTTGTGCACCACATCACATTATTATTGTTTGCATGCTGCTGAATTTTCAAGTTTTTTTTAACTCTCTGGATTACTGCAATAAGCAAGTTATTTATAAGGAGTTTTTCTTGTTTGATGTCGTATTAAACACCAAAGTTAAGAGCAGTGGTGTAAAGTAACTAATTACAAATACTCAAGTTACTGTAATTGAGTAGTTTTTCTCAGGAATTGTAATTTACTGAGTAGTTTTAAAAATGTGTACTTTTACTCACCCCTGAGTACATTTTTAGTGCAGTATCTGTACTTTTACTCCACTACTTTCTTTCAATCTGCAGTCACTACTTTATTTTTCTTGTCCATTGGGGATTAGAAAAATCAGTCCTGAGATTCTTTTCCAATTAAATCGCACACAGAAGGTAAATCGCCTCATATTGAACTACCTCAATACATGTGCACTTTATAATTGCAGCAAACTGTTTGGAAGTATTAAAAGTGTCCATGAAGATGTTTCTCTTTACGCGCGTTCACCCAGATGACTGTTTAGATCATGTCACTGATGAGAAGATGACGGATGTTTACTGTATGATGACCGAAATGGCCTTAAACACCCAGCAGGCACAGGACGTCAACATGACATCTAATTGACGTTGAACCCTAACGTTATGGGGACTTTGAATTTTGTTTGGAAATTAAAATCGGGTTAACGTCAGAACTCAACGTCAGGCCAACATCAATATCCAATGTCCAACCTAAAACCAATCAAATATTAACGTCTAATGATGTTACAGCTTGACATTGTGTGAACGTTACCACTATGACCTCTATCAGATGTTGGATTTTGGTTGTCGTACCTGATGAATAAATGTCAGTATTTGACGTCAATATGACGTTGGTTTAAGATGTTGGCTCGACGCTGCATTTTGGTCACTTTTCAACAACCTAAAATAAACCAAATATCAACGTCATTTGCCGTCATTATTGGACATCAAAATAACATTGTCCTTAGCTGCTGGCTTGACAATTAATTTTGGTCACCTGACATCACAACCTAAATCTAACCTAATATTAATGTCTCATGATGTTGTGTGCCTGCTGGCCAATAATGCACTACAGAATGTTACGTTTACACACACATGCACAGATTACATGTAAACATGTCAGCTTTTTACAGCGCAATACTCACTACTCACTACTCTTGAGTACTTTTAAAAGGGCTACTTTTTACTCCTACTTTGAGTAATATTTACAACAGATACTTTTACTCTACTTGCACTACATTTTTAGGCAAGTAATGGTACTTTTACTTGAGTATGGTTTTTCAGTACTCTTTCCACCACTGGTTAAGAGCAAGATATAGAGACAAAGCGAAAATGACTTTCATTAGTTTTCATTTGAATTGCTGCCGAGGCATTATCACTTAAAGAAGAACATTTACAGTTGAAGTCAGAATTATTAGCCCGCCTTAATTATTAGCCCAGTTTATTTTTTTCCCCCAATTTCTGTTTAACAGAGAGAAGATTTTGTCAACACATTTCCGAACATGATAGTTTTAATAACTCATCTCTAATAGCTGATTTATTTTATCTTTGTCGTGATGACAGTAAATAATATTTTACTAGATATTTTTCAAGACACTTCTATACAGCTTAAAGTGACATTTAGAGGCTTAACTAGGTTAATTAGGTTAACTTGGCAGGTTAGAGTAATTAGGCAAGTTATTGTATAATGATGGTTTGTTCTGTAGACTATTGAAAAAAAAATATAGCTTAAAGGGGCAAATAATTTTGACCATAAAATGGTTTTTAAAAAAATAAAAACTGCTTTTATTCTAGCCAAAATAAAACAAATAAGACTTTTTCCAGAAGAAAAAAATGAGATACTGTGGAAATGTCCTTGTTCTGTTAAACATTATTTGGGAAATATTTAAAAAAGAAAAAGAATTCAAGGGGAGAAATTACAGAATTTAAATAATTCTGACTTCAATTGTATTTATGATACAAAATTGTAGATGCTAATATCACCACACATGTATACAAAAATAGCACCTTGTTTACATAAGTGTACAGAATAAACAAAGCTTTCTGTGGGTTTCACACAGCAGTCAACAGTCTATATCAGGGGTGTCCAAACTCGGTCCTGGAGGGCCGTTGTCCTGGAGAGTTTAGCTCCAACCCTAATCAGACACACCTGAACCAGCTAATTAAGCTCTTACTAGATACTAGAAACTTCCTGGCAGGTGTGTTGAAGCAAGTTGGAGCTAAACTCAGCAGGACACTGGCCCTCCAGGACCGAGTTTGGACACCCCTGGTCTATATATTATCATTAAACTACTGATTATATCAAAATTTGGCCAAATGTAAAAATTCTAGGTGATATGGCAAAATTAACCACAGTTGAGCTCAAAGCTAATAGTTTTTACATAAGTCTTTTGAGACTTCTGCAAAGGAAAAAGCAGAGAAGATTCACAGTAGATATGGCAATTAATTTATTGAATGACAAAATATATTAACATATGTAAAACATATTAACAATCTTTTAAGGCTTATTTTAATAAGTTAATCAGGTTTCAACTACATTTTTTTTAAGTTTTGCAAAGTTTAAACTTAACCCTCATATGGCATGGTGTTGCCCTCAGGCAAATATTACAAAAAAAAAGTCTAATAATAAGTTGGTGACCAATGAAATTTGAGGTGGGTGTGGGTTTGACCTTTCTTCTGGGGGTAAAAGAGCCATTTTTGGGACCATAGCCTGCTTGAGGACACTGCTAGCAGAATGTAAGATATATTTCACTTTTCTTCCCCGAGGTCTCCTTCCATGGAACATGCCTGGAACACCTCCCTAGGTAGGCGTCCAGGAGGCATCCGAAACAGATGCCCGAGCCACCTCAGCTGACTTCTCTCGATGTGGAGGAGCAGTAGCTCTACTCCGAGCTCCTCCCGGGTGACAGAGCTCCTCATTTTATCTATAAGCGTGCGCCCTGCCACCCTGCGAAGGAAACTCATTTTGGCCGCTTGTATCCGAGATCTTGTCCTTTCGGTCATGACCCAAAGCTCATGACCATAGGTGAGAGTAGGAAGTTAGATTGACCAGTAAATCGAGAGCTTTACCTTTCGGCTCAGCTCCTTCTTTACCACAACGAGCCGGTACATCGACTGCATTACTGCTGCAGCTGGACCGATCTGCCTGTCAATCTCACGTTCCATCCTTCCCTCTCTCGTGAATAACACCCCAAGATACTTCAACTCCTCCACCTAAGATAAGGACTTTCCTCCAACCCGAAGATGGCAAACCACCTTTTTTATTTTTTCCGAGGCCATGGTGCTCCACTGGAATTAAAAAAAAAAAAATCTTTATATTTAAAATATGTGTGATATTCAAGGATATAAAAAGCATATTAAATTGAGAAAATACTTTTTGTTATCATCTATGTACTCAGTGGTGTAAAGTAACAAATTACAAATACTCAAAATACTGTAATTGAGTAGTTTTTCTCAGAAATTGTAATTTACTAAGTAGTTTTAAAAAAGTGTACTTTTACTTTCCTACTTTCCATCAACCTGCAGTCACTACTTTATTTTTTCCTGTCTATCGGATTAGAAAATTAGTCCTGTGATTCTTGTCCAATCAAATCGCACATAGAAGGTAAATTGCCTCATAACGAACTACCTCAAGATATGGGCGATTTATAAATGCAGCAAACTGTTTGGAAGCATTAAAAGTGTCCAAGAAGATGTTTAAAATCTTTACACACATTAACCCAGAGACTGTTTAGATACAGACGGATGTTTACTGTATGATGACCAAAATGTATGTTCTGTATGATGGCCTTAAACACCCAGCAGGCACAAGACGTCAACATGACGTCAGATTGACGTTGTCCCCTAACGTTGTGGGGATGTTGTATCTTTTTTGGAAATGAAAATCGGGTTGTCAATGTCCAATGTCGAACCTAAAATTGACCAAATATTAACCTCTAATGATGTTACAGCTTGACGTTGTGTGGACGTTACCAATATGGCGCCTATCAGATGTTAGATTTTGGTTGCCATACCTGACAAATAAATGTCAGTATTTGACATCAATATGACATTGGTTTAAGATGTTGGCTCAACGTTGGATTTTGGTCACTTTCCAACACAACCTAAAATCAACCAAATATCAACGTCATTTGACGTTGTTATTGGACATCAAAAGAATGTTGTCATTGGACACTTGCTAGACATTGAATTTTGGTCACCTGACATCACAACCTAAATTTAACCTAATATTAATGTCTTATGACATTGTGTGGAATAATGATTATGACATTCTGGGCAATAACTAAATGCACTACAGAATGTTACGTTTGCACACATCCACACATTACATGTGTTTTTACAGTATAATACTCACTACTCTTGAGTACTTTTAAAAGGTCTACTTTTTACTCATACTTTGAGTAATATTCACAACAGATACTTTTACTCTACTTGTACTACATTTTTAGGCAAATAATGGTACTTTTACTTAAGTATGATTTTTCAGTACTTTTTTCACCACTGTATATACTATAATGTAGTTTTCATTATGGTGAAGGATGTACAATTACTCTACAATAACATCCTATGGATGGAAAGTGCAGAAATGTATAGTTATCACCATAATATATATTTTTTGCTTTACTGTATACTGTTGCTCACAGGAAATGGATATTAAAACATTTTATAGAGGTAAATAACAATATTGATTCCTTCTGGCACTGAGCTTGAAGAGTCACATTAGCTATATACTATTCAAAGATGCAAATTAAACTTGCAAAAAGCCACACTTCAGTTCTGCACAGTTTATCTATAACCCTGCTCAAACAATGCTAATTAAATTAATTGAGTTCTTCAGTTGGAACTGTGTTGGAACTGAGATTGATGTGCATCTGGATTCAGCCCATTTGATGGTCATGGATACACAGAAAGGGAGATACAGAGTACCACATTTGGTCACACTTTATTTTGATGGTCCGTTTGTTGAATTTAAGTTACATTGCAACTAATTATCAATAGATTATAAGTAGGTTGTTAGGTTGGGGTTGGGGTTAGGGTTAGTGTAAGTTGACATGTACTTGCAAAGTTTCTTATAGTCAGTTAAATGTCTGTTGAAGGACTGTTAAATGTCAGTATCAACAGATATTAAACAGACAGTCTACTAATACTCAAATGGACCATCAAAATAAAGTGTTACCCCACATTTTATGATTGATTCAATATAAGGGACCCCCAAGTACCCAAAAAAATGGTCAAATATTTGTTTTTCTCCTAAAACAAAAATTCATGCCATAGAGAGTTACTATTTTTATTTTGTTTGATGGATATAAGTTGATATGACTAGAAAAGTTAGCTTGATTTAGCAAAGAAAAAAATTACAGTGTAAAAAAACATTTCATTTGATACATGTGGATTGTTAATCCTGGATGATGAGTGATGTTTTGATTTTGTTTTTGTTTTTTTTCAGACAGTTATGTCAGACTCTAAAATAACGTCAACAAATGATGTAAACAAATAAAGAAATTAATGAATACTTACATTAATAATTAAAAATAAGAAAGGGAATTAAAGAAAAAAAATTAAGCTTAATTGAAAGAAAAACAAGGTTGTTGGCAAATTTGTGAACCATAAATGAACAAACAAATGAACAAACAATCAAATGAACAAACCCAAAAATCAAATATGCTACAAATTTACTCACTTCCAGGCCCTCTGGGCATGATGATTACTTTTTATGTTGGAATATGAATATTTTTGAAAGTTATATTTAAGAGAGAGAAAGAAAAAAGTACAAAACGAAATGAATACATTTGGTCCCTGACAATACACTGCGCTCTTATGAAACAAAATGATTGGTCTGTGCAAGAAACTGAACATTACTTTAATTTACATCATTCAGACGTTCTGTTCTCCTGGTCTCATTCAGAACTGCAAAGCACCAAACTAATTTTACCACCATGCTTATAATTCCCATCTCCACTTATAGCCCTCTGAAATAATAACAATAATGCATAGTATCGTTTATGCAGAGACGAGAACCTATCAGCTCACATTAAATCCATCTCCAATGTTCTCCATCTTGCTGTTGCGCAAATCTGATCTCCCTCCCAAATCGAACACTTCTTTTTCCATTTATCTGGCCCTTATGACCTAATCAGGGTGTAATTATGAATTGGAAAATAGAGGAATGGGAATAAAGTTGGTAATAAGGCTGATTAACATTTTGACAGTGGCCTGTGATAGCGACGTCGGAGCATCCCCATTCGTCATGGATAACTCAATCATCTCCTTTATGTGTTCGGAAAATGGACTCATTTGCATATATACCATCTCCAATTTGCTCAAATAGATCATTTCCAGTTGCTCTCCTGCTTGTCCTCGATGTCTGGGAACATCTAATACTGCATTCACAATTTTTGGCTCATTTAACTCTCTTCAAATGCTCCCAATTATGATTTTGGAATGTATCTTGCATCTAGTTTATGATATAGTTGTTTGTGAATGTGTCAGTGATAAAAGTGCATAGTGAATGACCAATATCACACAAGTATTTTGCTTTGATTGTCAGATTAAAAGCTGAGCAAAAGCCTAGATGATTGTAATATCTCAGTAAATGAATCATGAATAAAATGCATTTATTCAGAATTATTCCATTGATGGTCTGTTGAAATTCTTGCTTCTGATTGGCTGGAAAGTGTCCAATAAAATAGTTTAATGCGCATGTAGTTCCAATCTTGAACACAGTTCGAAATTATGCTGAGTTCAGACTGCACGATTTTCAAAGTAGTCTTGTCACAGATGTTTTCTCACTGCATGACTATCTGGGGTAGCGTTTAGTCAGTGCAGTGTTTACACTGCAAGATGGATCGGCGACAGGGGGTTTCACAATTCATGACTTTAAAATAAGAAGAATCGCTGACAACGTTTTTACCAGGTCTAGAGAATATGATCATATCACCCCAATTTTATCCTCCTTACACTGGCTACCTGTTAAGTTTCATATTGATTTTAAAGTATTGCTTCTTACCTATAAAACTTTAAATAATTTAGCTCCTGTTTATCTAACCTTCTGTCTTGCTACAATCCAACCCACTCTTTAAGACAGGGGTGCTCAACCCTGTTCCTGGCGATCAACCTTCCAGCTGATTTCAGGTCCAACCCTGATCAAACACACCTGAACCAATTATTTAGAACGTGAGAAGCACTTGATAATTACAGGCAGGTGTGTTTGATAAGGGCTGCAACTGAAAACTGCAGGAAGGTCGATCGCCAGGAATAGGGTTGAGCACCCCTGCTTTAAGATCTCAAAACTCAGGGTTTCTATTAATACCTAGAATATCAAAGTCGAGTAAAGGAGGTCGAGCCTTCTCATTTATGGTTCCTAAACTCTGGAATAGCCTTTCTGATAATGTCCGAGGCTCAGACACACTCTTGCAGTTCAAAACTAGATTAAAAACCTATCTTTTTAGCAAAGTATACACTCAGTGCATCACTTAGCGGCATGTTACATGAATGTGCCCCACGCAGGTTTTTGCATCTCGTTTATATGAACAGCAGCTACGCTAATTATTCTCTTTATTCTCTATTTCTCACCTGGGGGTACTCATCCCGAGGCCCTCAGGGACTATACAGTGCCACTGATTCGATCCAAGACCAGCGACAAGATGATCCCAAGGTTTTCATAATCCTGGACCAGGCCGTATCCTGAGCAGCTGCTGTGGTGATCATGAAGGAGTGGAGAGCATGAGACTGATTCCGGTGAGGCTCTAGGGACAGATGAGTCTTCGCTGAGGTCCAGCATTCTCCGCCTCTGGCGCCTAGACTGCAGCTCTGCACAAGACGTTTGACCATAGGAGAAATGGTCATGCCCAACTGAACCTGGTTTCTCCCAAGGTTTTTTAAATCTTTACTTTCGCCAATTGCTCAAGTTTTTTCTTCACCGCTGTCGCCACTGGCTTGCATGGTTCGGGATCTGTAGAGCTGCGCATCGATGGATTTTCTCTTCAGTGTTTGGACTCTCAGTAGTGAATAAACCACACTGAAATGAGCTAAACTTAACTGAACTTAAACACTGAAAACTGGACGGACACTGTTTTAATTTACTATAATCTTCTATAAAGCTGCTTTGACACAATCTACATTGTAAAAGCGCTATACAAATAAAGGTGAATTGTATTGAATTGAACTTTGTCCAAACTATGTCTCACAACCAAACACACGGGAGAAGTGACATGGAAACAACGCAAGGTCACGTAGTTTATCTTTTAGTATTAACTACATAATGAGAAAGAAACCTTTAGTGGGGTAGAAAATGTACTTATTCTACTCATCTGGTCATTCTTATTCAATTCATCTCATCCTCAACTTTTTTTCTTTTTCGCCATTCATGTGGCTCAAATCCGGCCCACACCAGACACTTACATCCGGCCCACATACCACATGGAATGATGGCACTTGGGCGGTCTGCTCCTGTTACAACAATTAACACAATTAAGCCATAGCAATATCACATATCAGCCAGAATTCAATCAAATGAACCAGAACTGATCCTATTCTGGGCCACAATTTACTTTTATTCTGGCCCAGATCTGGCCTACACCTTACACATTTGCTGAGTGTGGCAAAGTACAAAATCCCAGCATGCATTGCAGTATGAATACATTCTATAGCTTATTGATGCTACAGTTTTCATTATTTGCTGTTGATTCTGCTGTTTATGTTGACGTTGTTGATTTTGCCACTTTGAGTATCCTGTTTGTGAGTTATGTTCAATTTGTTAATTGTCACCATTGTTGAGGTTCATACGCTGATTATTGATGTCTCTGTGAGCAGAAGTTGAACCATAGAATTTTTTTAGCTTATAAACCTTCATAATTCTGTGGCATGTGCAAGCATGTTATTACGTTACTTTTAATAATGGATTAAACATTGGTTAACATCAGTGAATTATATTATTTCATCACAGGTTGTGCCTCACTTAATTGTATTGTTTTTTTTTTACTTGGCTTGATTGCTGTAATGAATAAACTTTTCAAGCAAAGTTCTTAAAAGTTACAGCAGCCCAAAATAAAATTTATATTAAGAGGTTCAGGGCTATGAGCCCAACTAAAGCGAACATTTTTCTCCATGATGGTGACTTTAGTCTATGTGGTGCACATATGTTTTAAGATAACTGGACCACACTTGCCATATCTTCTCTGGGCCGCTTTAGGCTCACAGCCACATTAGCCATAGGTAACTGTGCCAAATATTTGCCAAAAGTGGCCCACATTTGTTTTAGGATAACTGGGCCACATTTGCCATATCTTCTCTGGGTCGCTTAAGGCTCACAGCCACATTAGCCAGAGCTTACTGTGCCAAATATTCACCAAAAGTGGCCCACATTTGTTTTAGGATAACTGGGCCACATTTGCCATATCTTCTCTGGGCTGCTTTAGGCTCACAGCGACATTAGCCATACCTAACTGTGCCAAATATTTGCCAAAAGTGGCCCACATTTGTTTTAGGATAACTGGGCCACATTTGCCATATCTTCTCTGGGCCGCTTTAGGCTCACAGTGACATTAGCCATACCTAACTGTGCCAAATATTTGCCAAAAGTGGCCCACATTTGTTTTAGGATAACTGGGCCACATTTGCCATATCTTCTCTGGGCCGCTTTAGGCTCACAGCCACATTAGCCAGAGCTTACTGTGCCAAATATTCGCCAAAAGTGGCCCACATTTGTTTTAGGATAACTGGGCCACATTTGTCATATCTTCTCTGGTCAGCTTAAGGCTCACAGCCACATTAGCCATACCTAACTGTGCCAAATGTTTGCCAAAAGTGGCCCACATTTGTTTTAGGATAACTGGGCCACATTTGCCATATCTTCTCTAGGCCGCTTTAGGCTCACAGCGACATTAGCCATACCTAACTGTGCCAAATATTTGCCAAAAGTGGCCCACATTTGTTTTAGGATAACTGGGCCACATTTGCCATATCTTCTCTGGGCCGCTTTAGGCTCACAGCCACATTAGCCAGAGCTTACTGTGCCAAATATTCGCCAAAAGTGGCCCACATTTGTTTTAGGATAACTGGGCCACATTTGTCATATCTTCTCTGGGCAGCTTAAGGCTCACAGCCACATTAGCCAGAGCTTACTGTGCCAAATATTCGCCAAAAGTGGCCCACATTTGTTTTAGGATAACTGGGCCACATTTGCCATCTCTTCTCTGGGCCACTATAGGTTCATTTCCACATTAGCCAGAGCTAACTGTGCCAAATATTCGCCAAAAGTGGCCCACATTTGTTTTAGGATAACTGGGCCACATTTGCCATATCTTCTCTGGGCCGCTTTAGGCTCACAGCCACATTAGCCAGAGCTTACTGTGCCAAATATTCGCCAAAAGTGGCCCACATTTGTTTTAGGATAACTGGGCCACATTTGCCATATCATCTCTGGGCCACTATAGGCTCATATCCACATTAGCCAGAGCTTACTGTGCCAAATATTTGCCAAAAGTGGCCCACATATGTTTTAAGATAGCTGGGCCACATTTGCCATATCTTCTCTGGGCCACTATAGGCTCATATCCACATTAGCCAGAGCTTACTGTCCCAAATATTCGCCAAAAGTGGCCCACATATGTTTTAAGATAGCTGGCCCACACTTACACTTACACGTGTGAGCAACTTTGGGTTTAGACCCAGATTACCCTTAAATGACTATGCCACATTTTTGCCAACTGTGGCCCACATTTGTCCTCCAACATTTGGGCCAAATTTATAATTTTACACATGGGCCACATTAGGCTCACATTCAGATTACATTTTGTCATAAGTGCCAAATCTTTGCCTTAAATGGTCCACATATGAATTGGATTCTTTGGCCCCCCTTTGCCATTGTACAGGTGAGCCACTTCAGGCTCACATTCATTTTGTCTGGGCCGAAGGAAGACCACCAGTGCCGCATAACTGCCTAAAGTGGCCCACTTTCGTATGCTATCTGGGTGCCAAATTTACACTAGTTTTTCCTCCATTCCTTGGGTTCAAATAGACTGAAAAGAAGCCCTTAACTTCACCCCCAACATCCTGCTGACCTGCAGATACCCATACTAGTGGATGCTGCTCTCTCATTGGCTGTAATCGTCGATGTTATTTCCAATCTGAACACATTTCACACGGCATGAATTGAATCGTTGACAGCTCCAGATATTTAGCATGCCAAATATCTCATGGGTTGTCAGCGGCTCATCTGTGATTCTCCCAGATCGTCTCTGATAGTTCACACTGTGTGATTTTTACTTACGTAAACTAGCACCGATTTGTCTGTGATTTCAGGCATTTGTCTGTGATTTCTCAAAACCTGTCAGCGAGTCAAAATCAGGGCTAAAATCATGCAGTCTGATCTCGGCCCTGTGCTTATTATAAAGTTGATGATTTTGTGTATGTTAAGACAAATGTAAAGTGTTTTTGACCTTGGATGTACACTTACTGGCCACTTCATTAGGTACACCTGTCCAACTGCTTGTTAACACAAATTTTTAATCAGACAATCACATGGCAGCAACTCAATGCATTTAAGCAAGTAGACATGGTCGAGATGATCTGCTGCAGTTCAAACCGAGCGTCAGAATGGGGAAGAACGGTGATTTAAGTTATTTTGAATGTGGCATGTTTGTTGGGGCCAGATGGGCTGGTCTGAGTATTTCAGAAACTATGGTACAGTAGAAGGACTTCAAAACAAAATGAGAAACTTTTCAAATAATATTTATACTAAATACTATAAGTACAGTACTAAATCCTATTGCTGCAATTGTAATGGAATCCCTTTCAGAAGAGAACAAAACAGATTATCTAAATGTTAAGTAATGTGTTTAAAATGCCTACATTTAGGCTGTGAGAGGCTGAAAGATGTCCTTCTTGACTTTCTCTCTCCACGGTGAAGGTTATGCATGGAATCGTCCGCTCACTGCTGCTCAAGTGTGAAAAATATGTATTTAGA